>CAVNYN010281774.1:0-30118 GCA_963692815.1 Nyctanthes arbor-tristis
AAAAAAAAAAAAAGTAAAAAAAAAACTCCTTTCAGCCTATTTGCGAAGATGTATCCTAAACGATCAAAATTATATGTTGCATAGGACATTTTTGGTCTGTAGTTGTTTCTTTTACCAGCCACACTTCTTTTATTAATATTAATATCACTTCAAAAAAAAAAAATATATATATATATATATTAATATTAATATCATGCATCTTCAATGCTTGTTTTCTTGTTGGATGTCTATAAATGAGAGAGGTGTCCCTATGCTCACCTTTTTTTATTTTCCATTTACCACTTTTCTTACTTTTACGTAACTTTTTCTCCAATATTTTTTTTTTTTATCGTTTCCATGCCATGTCTATACTTCCACAATCATCTTTGTTAGTACAAAAAAATTTGTATGTTGGCATTCCTGATGTTTATCTGAGTGTCCAAAATATTGTTACATATTTGCATGACCTTATTTACGTGTATTATTATTAGCATGCAAATTTAATTTAATTCTTGACCGAAATAGAGGCGTTGGGGCATGTGTACGTTTTCCTTGAGGCTCAAAAATTTTAAAGATTAGGAAAGTCTTGTATTCAAGGTTAACTAACATTATGCTTTCCTTATCTTTGTTTCCCACATGTATATGGTAAGTTTAATTCTTGACTTGTACAAGAATTTAAAATCTTGCCTATATATATGTACTCTCTCTTGTAGGTTAATAGCCAAGAATTCGATCAAAGAGAGAACACAAACACTGCCTAAAACATGTGAGTTTTATACTTGCATGAACCTTTATGCACTACTACAGAAAAACCCATTAGGCGTCGGTTGTAGACATGAATACGCGTCGGTTGTAACAGCGACGTATATGTCAGCATTGTATATTGTAAAAGTATAGGCGTCAGTTGTTGGGCGACGCCTATAGGTAACAATAGGCGTCGGTTGTTTCAAAAAAACCGATGTCTAAAATCAATTTTAATTAAAAATAAATAAACAATAAGTGTCGGTTGTGGTAATACAACTGACGCCTTTTGTCTTTTTCAAAAAAATAATACTAATAAAATAAATTTTTTAAGGCATTTGGGCGTCAGTTGTAGCCTCTACAACTGACGCCTATTTTATTTTTAAATTTAAATTTTTTTTTTAAGGATACACTTTCAACCTAAACATTCTTTGTATATGATTAAATGAAATAGAATTGTAACATTTTCATAAAATTTATATTAAACTGCAACTTTACACATGAAATTCAATTCTACAAGACCAATCATTACATACCACAAATTTGATGATTTGGAACAGAGATTTCAAATAAAAATATCACTTGTCACATAAGTACTATGTAATGACATAAAAAATAGTTAATATAATTACATAGTTGGAAATTGCTTCGCGTACTCCTCCACATCGTGGCAAAGTTTTGCAATCTTGCATTGGATAGAAGCACTGGACTGCATTGTAGCCAAGAAGTCCTTCAACTTTGTCCCTGCATAAAATGGCGGAAGGAAATAAAGAGGAGAAAGATGTAAAAATCAAAATGAACCAAATTATAGGGTGTTTGGTGATGAACCGAACAGTAAAAATCTCATCAATTAGAGGATGTATTGGTAGACAACTTGGTTAATTTTGTCTTCATAGTCGTACAACACCTTCAAATATATCAATTACTCTTAGTCATTTACTACTAGAGCAGAAATTTTACTTCAGCCAACAACAATGCAAGACGGAAGCTGAAACATGAAATTTATACTATATCTTCTCTAATAAGATAGCACAAGTAGTTTATCTTCTCTAATATCTGCCATGATCCTTTAAGATTTAGACATAGACTAGCCCATCACTGAATCCATTAAATTAACTCAAAATTTTATGAGATACTCGCAATCACCAAGAGAATAATCATTAGTTCAAATCATGTAAGTAGCATCTTACTTATAGATTTTCAGTGAAACATGGATAAGGCAACCATTTTTCAGCTTCTAAAGATGAGGCATTTTCAAATTCAGCCATCTCTAGAGAATTCTCAGCTGTCATCTCAGATGCTGTCATCTCAGACCATATGGCAAGTAACTCTAATCCTGCATGAATCAGTCACCTGTCACTCTTCTACTGATTAACTATTTGAATCATAGTTATCCCCTCAAGCAGAAATCTATAAACACAAAACAAAATAGCAAAACAAATTCTAGTGAAATAGCAGCAGCATGTTACCTTTGACTGGGTCGTCTGCAGTGTACCATTCACTCCAAGAACTATCATCATCCCATTGAGCTTTAAAAACTTAGTTTATTAGAGAGATTGTCTCTCACCAATTACAAAGATGTAAACCTTTGTTGACATGTAACACAGAGAAGAAAACCACAAAAGCTTGATTCAAACTAAGGGCCCAATCATCATCCTCAATTTCATGACATATATTCTTCACACTCCCTTCCCCACCCCGTTTAAGTTAGCATTGTTCTCAAAAGGGAATGACAGGGAAAGTGTGCGAGATAAAGATCTGCACACCAAAAATATATAACCTTGAACCAACAAGGAAAATAAAAGAATATTGAATGGTAACTGTCAAATAAATTAGATTCTTAAATACAAAGAAGCAAGAGTAAATTCGGAGTCCATGAGAAACCATATACTTGCAAAAGGAATACTGAAAAATTACTAGACTTGTGCTGAACATCACTATTTGAATTACAGAGACAAAAAGTCCATTGAAATAACTACAAAAGAAACTATACTAACATAATCAAATTATTACGCATGGCTTGGATAATCAATGATAACATCATGGCTCATGCAATGTTTCCTACTTTCCTATAATTAACATATGCCTCTGAAATGATTCAACATTCCATGCATCAACTTCAAGTCATTACTCTGTCAAGAATCAAACACCTAACCTCACTAATGTTCCAAAAATAGTAAAATATATAAAACAGAAAACTAAATAAAAATGCTTTCTATTGAAAGACAATAAAACCCTTTAAATAATAATAACCCAACCCACTGGGACAAAAGAAAATATACAAAAGTAAACTACATGTATGAAATACATCATCATTATCCATATCCAGGGAAATTATATGCATTAATGGTTATACATTGATCTGGCCTGGCAAAAAAACACACTACAGGCAGCTATTCGGTAACACAATTACACAAACAAGCAGCACATACTTGAAGATAAACTATAATAACAATATTAAATATAAAAGGAAATTGACATACAATGAAAATTTCAGCAGGACCATTAACCGAGATGCTAAGTGTAATATGCTTCCCGCTGAGCCGTTTATCATTCACTGGAATGCAACCGCGGACAACATAATTAAGGCCCTCAGAGAGTGGTATTTTGGGAATTGAAGAATTCTCTTGCTCCTCCAAGTTAATAGCATTGACAGGAACCAAAATTCCAACCTTGAAACAGGAGAAGGAATAAGAATCAACCAAAATCCATGAAACCAAAAAGTAAGTAAAAAAGAAAGAACAGGAGTAACGCACCACCTAATGAGTTGCAGTAAAAACTAATATGTACCGAACAAGTATTCAAAGAAATGACTGAATTAATAACTCCACTCCAAAACTTTCAAGAATCTTGAATTTTAATATATACAAAAAAATTAAAACCCTCAAAGAATCTTGCATACAAAAAGCCCATGTCGCATAATATATATAACCATTAAACCATACAATAAGCTAACTATAAATAGTTAAATTAACAGAGGTCATAACATATCCAATATCAAACAAATAAAATTAACAAATAATAGAGAATTAAACTTATATATTCGAAAAAAACTCCAAACCTCATAGGTTGATTTTCTCCTTGCTGAAAACAAAGATCTGAAAATCAAGAGAGAAGGGGGCGACCATACGGGCGGCGAGAGCCGAAAACGATTTGATTTTCTCCTCGCTGAGAGCAGAGATATGAAAAATCAAGAGAGACAGCGGGCCACCAGACGGGCGGAGAGATCCGAACGCGATTCGAAGAGAATAGAAGGGGGAAAATTTAGAAAGAAATTCAAATAAAAAATGTGGAAAAAAATTAAACTTGCCTAAGAATTCCAGAAGATCTAAGGGGATGAGAGGAGGCGTGATTGTTGATGAGGAGTAAGGGGATGAGAGGAGGCTCGGTCGTTGATGAAGAGTAAGGTGATGAGAGGTAGCGGCACCTGAAGGGGCTGTGGCCCCTGCGCAGAGCAGAGTGCCATACGAGGAAGAAGTAGAATAACCCTAGGATGCAATTTGACTCCCCATGTTTTGGTTCCCCCCTACTCTAGGCTAATGGGCGTTGGTTCCTTGACGCCCCCTTTATCCTAATGGCGAGTGGACGTCGGTTACTTTAAGGAACCGACGCCCCTTTATCCTAATGGGCGTTGGTTGCCAATTGAAAACCGACGCCTTTTGTTGAATCCAGTTATGAGCGTCGGTTCTTAATGGGCGTTGGTTCCTTGACGCCCCCTTTATCCTAATGGCAAGTGGACATCGGTTACTTTAAGGAACCGACGCCCCTTTATCCTAATGGGCGTTGGTTGCCAATTGAAAACCGGCGCCTTTTGTTGAATCCAGTTATGAGCGTCGGTTCTTCTTTAAGAACCAACGCTTATAGTAGTACTCTTATTTTTAAAATTGTCACTGCGTATTGTTTACACGTCGCTTTTCTCAAAAATTGACGTATATGTTCATTTTTTTGCCCAATTCTGTAGTAGTGATGCTTTCATGCTGTGTTTGTTTGGCAACACTTCATAGTGCGTGGCAGGCGACTTCCGATCTATATGTGCGAGGGACTTATCCACTCAAGGTTGAAAGTAGTTTAGGAGTTCAAGTGTGCCAAGATGAGTTTGGGGAGATCTCTAGAAGTTTGATGTACGTTCCGGAAGGAGCGTGGGAGAAAAAAAGAGCAATAGGAATTGTCACATGTTAAAAGGTGAAAAGATGGAGTCTTTTTTAAGTTTACCTTTTGAATGTTTTGTGTCTATTGCGATAGCACTTAATTATCATTCTCTGTACTAAACTTACCGATTAGTGGATTGGTTTATCCCACAGCAAGGGTGCCCACAGTTTTTTCCATTTGAGTTTCCGCGTTCATAATTCTGGTGTTGTTTATTTTCTGCATATATACTCGAGCTAGACATATATCTAGGTCGCATCACACTTTATACCAGTAGTTACGTAGGATACATCCTGAT
This sequence comes from Nyctanthes arbor-tristis, assembly GCA_963692815.1. Lineage (NCBI taxonomy): Eukaryota > Viridiplantae > Streptophyta > Magnoliopsida > Lamiales > Oleaceae > Nyctanthes > Nyctanthes arbor-tristis. The sequence continues at coordinate 5,165 of CAVNYN010281774.1, forward strand.
TAAAGTCTAGATAACCACATATTCACAATCTCCACATTTTACACTACTATTTTGTTATTATTATTATTATTGTTGTTGTTGTTGTTGTTGTTGAATTTCTTTGTACATCTCTCCTCCTTTTTACTTTTTTAGCTATTTCTGTCTCTACTTCTTTCCAGTTCATTTTGAAAGAAACTTATTCCATTTCAGTTTAATTAAAATAATCGTTTTATCTTTATCCCACTGCTTTAAGCCTCCAATACAAAATTTCGTGCTGGAGATACTCAAACTAACTACTTTTCTAGGCTTATAGCTAAAATGATCACGCGGATGAGTTGAGTGATTAAAATGAAATTTCGCTAAACGTTAGATGACCTCCAGTGTATTTTCCCTACGCAAAACCAACCATTATTTGGGTATGGGTTATTTTCACTCTAGGTCCCCAACCTTTCAATTTTAAATCAATTTTGTCCACATTCTTTTTTTAGGCCTGCTAAGTCCCTAACCTTTCATTTATTATCGCATTAGGTCCCAATGTTACTTTTCATCCCCTGTCTTTCAATTTTCACTATTAGCCCTTATCCAAATAACTATTATGTCCTTGCTTTTTTATTTCCACTATAGGTCCCCAACCTTTCATTTGTTGTCGCATTACGTCGCTAATAACATCTTCGAACCTCAACCTTTCAATTATTAATTTTAATTCCTATTAAAATTACTACACGACGCTCTTCCGATCTATTTAAATTAAAAATAAAGAACTATATAAAGTAAGAACTCTAGCCTGTAGGGATAACAAAAAATTCGATATGCACCAAACTTGATAGACACTTAATTTGCGTAAAAAAACGTTTCTGATCTGAGAGTCGATATAACAGATTGGATCGGATTTTTTGATTCATCACATATCACATAGCGGATATAGATCATGGTGGATAAAAAAATCATTTTTAATTTACAAAAATAAAACTAAACTTTAATATGCTAATTCTAATTTTTTGTGGATCCACAATTAGTGGATTAGATCTGATTGAGACGGATAACAAATCAAGGGCAAATTAATGTGAAAATCACAAGAAGAGACATGAAATGAAATTAGAATAAAGTATCATGACTATGTTTACTTTTAATAAATCAAAAATCAATTTTTTGGTGTGGATCTATTCAATTCGTATCCGCCACGTGATTTGTTATAGATCAAGAAATCAGATCGTATTCGTCACGCTAATATTTATATCGACAAATTTCTTCGACGCAAATTTGATTTCTATCGAGACTGTTATAGATCGATTTTTTTATTATCATTATTTCCGATTTCGATTGTTACGATTTGATTGTGTTGGAGTGAGTTAGGTGTAATTAACCCTATTTTATATTATTCTTTATTTTTTATTTAAATAATTAATAGTATTAATAGTAAAAATTAAAATGTTATGTATGAAAATTGTTAATGAGGGTATAACACGACAAAATATGAAAGATTGGAGCTTCTATACGTTGAAAAAATAATGGGGATAAAATCTTATAAAAATAGAAAGGTTGGGACCTATAGTGGAATAAAAAAGTAAGGGTATATAGTCATTTGGATAAGGGCTAATAATGAAAAGTGAAAAGTTGGAGACGAAAAGTGACATTGGGGACCTAATGCAATAATAAATGAAAGATTGGGGACTTAGCATGTCCAAAAAAATAATAAAGACAAAATTGATACTAAATTAAAAGGTTGAGGACCTAGAGTGAAAATAACCCTTTGTGTATAGTATTCCCCCATCAGGAAACTCCGCTCCGAGCAGATCATAATCAAATTGGGGAGATGGATTTGGATTCCGTCAAGAGATTCGTGGAGAAAGAAGGAGGCGAATATGAAGCAAAAGTGGATTCAATGCCCCCAAAGTTTATAGAGCCACTCGTTATGCAAGGTCTCAAAGTCCAGCACATTGAACCTGGCCGCATTCTCTGCTCCCTTACCGTCCCTCCTCGCCTACTGGTTTGATTTTCCTATTTCTTTTAGATTTCCCAAAATTTTCAGGTGGGCTGCAGTTATTTTGACACAGTAACTCGCTTTATTTGTGAATTGAAGAATTCTGGAAATTCGTTGCATGGTGGGGCGACGGCGGCATTAGTGGACATAGTTGGGTCAGCTGTAATATTCACTATGGGTGCTCCGACTACTGGTGTGTCCGTTGAGATCAATGTTTCTTATTTGGATGCTGCACATGCTGGTGTAAGTGGGATTTTAGTGTCATTAGTTTTCGTTGTCTTTGCCGTTTTGCTTTTTCTTACAGAATGTCAGGCTAATTCTATGTTTTCATGTCTTTTGTTTCTTTGTTTTGTTAGGCAGTATTGTGTAATGCTACTAGGTTCAATTTCCCTGTTATCGATGTGTATAATTATCCTAGCATTCAGCAAGAGTGTCATAGATGTTAACAATTACTCGAAAGAGAGTTCACTTTCCTTCAAATAAGTTAGGACTTCGGACAACCTTGCTTCATTGTGTAGAAATTATATCGTATAGCTTGAGCTTATTAACAGTTATTACTTGGTGAGTGGAACATGTCACTTAAATAGACTCGGGAGATTTGATTGTAAGAACTTTGATGTCTCAAAAACACTTAGAAAAGCTGTTAAGGAAGCGGGCTGGGAAGAAGAAAAATATCTCATGTTTGACACTTGAATATCTAACTAAGGCGAGATTAGGTCACCTAGCTCGAGTTTTTATTGTCTTTTGTGTAGAGCTAATCACAAAACCAATTTATACAGATGTGGTAAACCCTAGGTCAAAGTTTGTGATATTTAAACTGCCCCAATTTCTCCAAAATGATCTATAAAGCACCTTCTATTTATGATCATAGCATGGTGTACTGGATATCCATCAAAACTGCCCAACATACTCTTTTTACTTTTCCTATTTGGATGTTGCATGTGTTGGTGTAACTGTGTCTCTGTTTTAAAGTGTGGGTAGAAAAGGGTTGAAATAGAGTGTCAAACACAAAACACATTGATTATGCCTTCTAGTCCATCAAGATTGTTTACGAGATGTCGAGATACGAGAATCCTACAAATGCTTTTAATGAATTAAAGTTACATACTAAAGAATAATATAGATATATTGTAATAGTTGTAGGAATAGTAAAATGATTGGAGTGCTAGCAGAAAGCACGTGTTCCTATTCAAATAATGTTATTTCTGTAACTTTGCAAATTTCAGCCGTTACTTAGAATTGATGGTTAGTTATTCTGCCTGATGTAGGTTGTAACATTGCGTGACTCTTAGCATCCAGTTCCTGATATATAAGGCAGCATATTAGGATTGTGATATCATCTGATGAGATTAACATTTCCTTTCCTATTCTGGCTAAGCAAGTGTATGTTTTAAACAATATTATGATTAATGGTTAAGAAATATCTCATATATGTTATCAAATACTTGTTTAGATCCCAATAGTGTCCAATATATATATATATATTTTTTTTAAATATTCCAAATCCATTTACTGAAACAATAGCACTGCTTATGCAGGCCAAGGTTGAGGTATATTGGGAATCCAAACAGATTGCCTATGCTCACATTTTTATATAATAAATACAAGTACTGCATGCTCTTGCATTTTTACTGATTATTATGATTTCTGTCCCATAAACTCATCATATATCAAAAGTTTATATTTCTAATTAGATGGGTTGAGGGTTTTCATATTGTTATACCTTAGTTTGATCAATCTGTCTTCTCCAAAATTTTTCTGCGTCTTCCTCTGCAAACCAAAAAAAAGAATCAGTGGAAAATGTTATATTGTTGATGCTCTTGAATTTCTTATTAAGATCCTTCAACTTGAATAGACACAAAACGAGAACCAAGGCTGTTGGTATGCTCTATTAATGATCCTTCCCTTAATAGAATCAAACAGTTATGAAATTTGCGTCAGTGTGTTTTTGTTTTTATGAAATCTTCTTCAGTATGCTTATTTTTGTACTCTTTTACCCATGCTGTTTTCTTATTTCTGTGCAGAAAGAAAGCCGTATATTTCTATTTGATATCATTACTTCAATAGTCTGTAATGCAGAGAATAACATGGGTTTATCCTCCTTAGTTGTGGAGTATCCTGTCTGCTGGTTTTTCCTTTCCCTTTAAATTTCATGTAGTGAAATATATCCTTATCATGGTATTACAGCCTTTCTGGGATTCCGTGCTTGATGTTTCTTCCTAGTTCTTATTGTATTGTTAGCATGTTAAAACAACTAGTGCTGGCCCCGTTATTATGTTTATTTATCTTAAATGGAATTTAGCCCTGAACTGGAAGTAAAACCATATCAAAGTTTTGTTAAGAGGGAAGAAAAGATAAAGGCTATTCTCTATGGTATGGTTAGTTCAAATCCTTAAAAGTGAAAATTCTGCTCCTGCTGAGGACAACTTGAGACGATGGCAAAAATGCTTTTAGTGGACATAGAAATGTTGGAGGAATGCTGGCAGGGACAAATTCGTTGTGACTATTCTACCTAGTCCCCTTTCCTCCCTTGATGAAAAGAATTGCAAGCTTACTAGAGAAGGAATAAAGGATCTAGAAATACTCTCTCAGATTCTTCTTATTCTTTCCTCTTTCTCCTTCTAATTCTTGTGCCTCAGCGTATTTTGTTTGGCGCTGCACACTCTAATCCTTCTTGGATACAGGCCTGTATGGATGTTTATTGAAAAAGTTCGATCTGTCTATGGAGGATTTACCTCTGGTTGCTGGATCTTTATTGGGGGTAGTATAAGCTTGTGCAGATCTTTATTGAAAAAGTTTGATATGTTGATTGAGGATGTATATCTGAAACCTGCGGCTTTATTGGGCGTAATCTCATAAACTAAAGTAGCAAAAATATTTACTGGTACGGCCTGGTTTTGATGTAGAATTTAGATCACCGGTGTTGTGAATTTTTGAACAATTGTGGCTATGTCTCTAGACTGTAATGAATAAATTCGGAGTCGGCAACAACTATCCAGTGAGATAGCGCCTTGCGATCATCGTCACTTCAACACTTTTTAGTCATAAAAGCACAAAACATGCACAGATAGATTCTTCTTCAGGAAAATTCTTCAGGAAAAGTCTAGAGAGCAGCCAAGTATGTTTACCTCATGATGCTTCAAACAAATACGCAGATACTTCTTGTTTTTATAATTTTGGGTGAAATGCACAAGATCCATTGTATCCCATGTCTTTCCATTACTTAAAAATATCATTTCACATACGAATTTCATGTACTTGTGGCCATGCATTGTTCAGGAGGAAATTGAGATCGAGTCGAAGGCATTACGTGTTGGCAAGGCTTTCGCTGTTGTCAGTGTTGAGCTCAGGAAGAAAGCGACGGGGAAAATTATTGCTCAGGGTCGTCATACAAAGTACCTAGCCATATCCAGTAAGATGTAAAAAGACACTATTTGTATATCTTCAAAGTTCATTTTGCGCCAAAAAGGCGAAACAAGTATCTATGAAAGCTTTCATAAAGAATATAATGGAATACATTGTGGTGTTTCTCAGGTAACTTATATTGTCATCGTTATTATTACAATTACATTATATTACGTTATATAAAACCCCTCCCGGCTACTCTCTCGGCTTAGTGTCATACCAATGAGAGATTAGACGTCAAGGATTTGAGAGAGAAGCATAACTGATAGCTCTATGCATGGGAACAGGGAAAGAACACATCAGTCGAAAAAGAACGAAAATTAGAGTCAAATTCAATTAGTTTTGTTGGGTGTATTTCTTCACTCCTTAACTTGTATCCAAGGCTTCTCCCAAGTTTATGGTTCTTCTCATGGTTCTTCTCCCAATCCCTTCGTTGCCTTTTCTCATCATTGCAGCAAATTCTGCATAGTCAATCTGGCCATCCTGCAACAATGAAGCTTTAAATGACGTTCTCCGGTCCAAGGCTGTAGATTTTGGACGAAAGACGGGTATGTTCGAGTTAGAAAACTTACGTTATCTTGATCAATCTCACTGATCATCTCATCAAGGTTAAAGTCACTCAAACCGAATTCTTTGCAGGCTTGTTGAAGCTCGTCGATAGTTATGTAACCACTACCATCTTTGTCAAAGAAAGAGAAGGCTGAGAGTAGGGTCTCCTCTCTTTCTAACTTGTTCAGGTGCACCGTAGCAGCGAGAAACTCGCCGTAATCTATTGTCCCACTGTTATCAATGTCCGCCTAACAATACCAGAAAAAAAAAGTGTCGATTCCAGTTGACTGAACAAAAATAGAGTTGTGTAAAAGAAATGGTGCAGTGTTCTGTTCTTACTGCGTCCATGAGATCTTTAATTTCAGACTCCATAAGCTCAGAGCCTACTTTCTTTAAACCCTCCTTAAGTTCGTCGAAAGTTATGGTTCCATTATTGTCTGTATCTATCATTTTGAACAACTCCTTGAGACCACCAATTTCTTCCTCTGATAATCTCTCTGCAATCACCTACAAAAGAGCCATCTTGTTTAAGTTCGTTGTCCCTCTGAAACCTGAGCGCTTTTATGGTACGAAACTAGATTCATATGAACAATCTTACCCGTAGAGCCATCTTCTTAAGCTTGTTCATTGCAGAGAACTGCTTTAGGCGCGATAAAACTGCTGAGTCTAGAGGCTTATCGGGGGCCATTCTGTCATCAACAAGCCATGGATGACCTGATATGAAACATGAAAGTATAAAATTAAAAAAAAAGTAAGATCTTCATTTAGTTCCACGGCAGAGAAATTTTGATTTTTTTTCCCCTTCTGGGAAAGTTTCTTACAAAGAACTTGATGTGCTGTTAACCTTGTCTTTGGATTCCTATCAAGCATTTTTCTTATCAAATCCTTGGCACTGTCTGAAATACCAGGCCATGGTTCTGATACAAAATCCAATTTTCCTCGTAAAATCTCACGGAAAATCCCTTTCTCTGTCTCTGAAGTAAGAAGAAGAACAAAGCCGGTTAAGGAATTATTAGGTGTTGGCAGCATGGAATACTCGGTTTCTGGAAAGTGTCGAAACCAAAATAGACGAATGAACCGAGCAAGAAGACACCTGCCCAGAAGGGTGGAACACCACTGAGTAAAATGTACAAAATAACTCCGGCACTCCATACGTCTGATTCATGTCCATAATGCTTGCGCAGGACCTCCGGCGCAACATAATACGGACTTCCGACTACATCACTGAAACTTTCATCTGGAAAAATTAAGTGCATGAGCCACAAAAATTGCTGTCGGCTTTTAGAGACTTATGTCAAATGCTATAGGAACTATTCGAAAAAATCAAAAGAAACCTGGCTTGAAGAAGACAGAGAGGCCAAAATCAGTAGCCTTGAGAGGAGAATCTTCATCGGCACTGGTAAACAAGAAATTCTCAGGCTTAAGATCCCTATGCATAACCCCTAAAGAATGACAAGCCTCAACAACCCCAACGATAGTTTTCACCAACTTTGCAGCCTCTTTCTCGCTATAATGCCCCTTTTGCACAATCCTATCGAAAAGCTCCCCGCCGGCACACAGTTCCATCACTATGTGCACAAAAACGGGATCCTCATAGGTACCCTTTATTCTCACCACATTACGATGCTCAGATAAATGGTGCATTATCTGAATCTCCCTCCGCACGTCGTCGAAATCCTCTTTGCATTTCAGTTTTCTCTTGGGAATGGATTTGCAAGCATAATGAATGCCACTTGATTTCTCTTTGCACAAAAAGGTAGTCCCAAATTGTCCCTGTCCTAGCTTCTTCCCTATATCGTAAATACTATGAAGATTTGGGGTGTCATACGGGAGGACCCGTGTCGGTTTTTGCTGCTGACGCTGCTCTGCCATTGAAATTTGCTTTCTTGATTATGGTTTTCTGATGTTTATGTTGCAATTTCAATTGGGATGAACAAGAAGAAGAAGAAGAGAGGATCATGTGAAAAAAAGAAAAAAATTCATAGATTTGACTTTCATATTTATATGTGTTCTTAATTGGCAGCTACTCTTCAACTTCTTGGACAGTTCCTTTTCATAGAGAAGACTCAGTCTCCATTTCTTTCTTTTGTTTGATTTTCTTTTTCACAGTTGACAAATAATTACTATTCATTTTTCAATTTTTTTGGGCATTTGGGAAATAAGAAAGAACTGGGAAACAGACACCAACTACTATTCCATCTCTCGCTTGACATTTCGTCTTCTGAGTAAGAAAGCCACCTCATGACAGCTTGTTTCTGAAAACTTATCTAAGTTGAGAAAGACCATAAACGAAATATCAAACCGGCCCCTTGCCTCGCTTTATTAGAATGATTAACTTCAACAGACGAGCACGCAGGATGGACCATTTGAAACTAGTAGAGCCCCATATGAAATGGTCAACAGCAACTTAGTTTACAACTGATACTGGGGAAGGTATGACTGATAATGTTATCATTTACATTTTTCCCCCAGAAAAGACCATATCAGCAATCCTTAAATGAATGATACAACTCATCCTTAAATATTTTATTCATAATGTTATTTATCAATAAAATTTCGATGAATTCTTTTATTAAATTTCACACAATACGGAGATATTTAAGTACAGAAGACGAATGACTCACTAAATATGGATAAATTAACATCAAAAATAACATTTCAAAGCTCAAAATATTGTTGATAATAAAAGTGAGGAAGGTAGTGCTGCGTTTATCACACGCGTATCGTGTTAGTAATAATGACTTGAAGTCTTTGTTTCCATATTCCTCTCGTTGCTCTTTGAGAATTCTGAGAGCGGAATCTTCAACATTTTCTCCACAGCATTCGGCCTCAATCTTCAGTAGAGTAGGAATGTCCCCTATGCTCGAAGGGATCTCGGCAAAAAAAAACTTGTCAGAACTAGCTATTCAAGTATGGGAAATGATCACTCGAAGCTTTCCATTCATTAATGACTGCAACCCTCTATCTTTAAGTATCTGGGCTTTTGGAATTCACTTTCACTTGGACTCCAGACATCATTCACAATTTTAATACCTTTTAACTTGAGAATTTCAAGAATGGGTAGTTCCCCTATCATTTTCATTTCCTCTCCAGTTAATCTAAATCCAAAAAGAGTAAGCTTTCTAAGGTTCGAGGGTAAACTGATCGAGTTAGGAATGATACCATTAGGTTTGAATACTTAGGTGAGGGATTCAAGCTAATTAAGGATGCTTAAGGTCAGATAGTAATAGCAGTTATTGCATGAATAACTGAAACTCGATTCCAATATGCATTTGAGTTAGTGAAGAAAGGGCAAATTTCTCAAGATTTTCTCATCACGTTCACATTCGATGATGAAAGTAGAAAATGATTCTAAGCTATGTCTCTCTTCGAAAGTGAGCACACGGATGGCTGTTTTGGCATTTACACGCTTCAACTTCTGCATTTCAAGATCTATTTCTGGTGAAACTTCATCCGACAAGGAATCCATGTTAAGATACTCAAGGTTCTTGCAAATCCCCTTTAAGAAATGTGGAATTAAAGCACTTGAAAACCTTCAGAGATCAAACTTTGAAACCGTTTCTGGTTGACATTTTTTTTGTTGGAAAACTCAGTACCTTAACAAGTCTCATGTTGGAAAATATAATTTTGCAAGGCTCAAGTCTTAAATGGCCTAACAGAGCGAACATATAGGCCGAAAGGTCTTAAGACAAGGAAAAAGATATTTGCACATAAGCTTTTACAAAAAGTTTTACACACCTCATGTCATTTGACAAAAATACCCCTTTTAAGGAAAAACAAAGTTTCTAACAATTTTTAATTGTTATAGGAGAAAACTTTCAAAGAATGTTACACCAAGTGGAAAATTTACCATTTGTGTATACATAAGCATATTGTATTATCATTACTGATTATATAGGATGGCAAAACCAAAGGATTGTCTGGTACCAAGATGAGTATCAACGATCTATATTTTCTAGAATTGCTCCAAGAGTTGTTCACGGTATTACCCAAAGTGCACAAAACTTAGAACAACAAAGAGAAAAACACATATATAATTTCATTATGCGTTATGCTTTAAGACATCATGGAAATACAAACTTCTCAAGAAAAGTTTAAAGAAGTTAAAGAATCAAAAGGAAACTTTTCAGGAGATATTGTAGTTTCTAAAAAGAAACTCCAAAAAATTCTTGAAAAAGATTTTTCACTAAAACCCGGAGAAGCTTTCAAAAGAAATTTTCTTTCAAGAGCATTTCAAAAAGAAAGAAATGTCTATTATGGCATATCTTATAAGTAATTTGCTTTAGATGTTCAACAAGTATATTGTATAACAAGTATCTATTTACTTGGCAAAGAGGACATTAGGCAAATAAAACAAAACATAGATTTTTCAGATAGAAAGAATCTATACTAGATAACAATCGGAGCTGTTAAAGTTCAGCTTAAAAGCATAATATCAGCCCATTTAGATCAACCAATCAAGATGATTCTAGTCGATAATCGCATCCAAAATCTTACTGAAGGATGTTTGGGTATGATTCAAGGAAATTTAGCTTGTGGTAAACTTCAGTTTACCATACACCCTAAAATTTCAGTATCACTTCATGACACAGATTTTGATAGTGTATTATCATTGGTTCATGATTATTGCATAAGGGATCTTCTTAAACCTAATAATGTAACTTTCTCTCTTACATATCTGGTTAGTTATGCTATTCATAATAGTCATAACAATGCAGTAATTAAAGCTGACCAAAGGATAACCTATGAACCAGAGTTCATGGACAATCTTGAAGTTAAAGAAACTGAGTACGATATTCTTACTCAACCTGACCAAACTTGGAATCTAAACTTACGGAGAAAACCCTTAATCAAGACCCAAGACAAACTACTTATTAAAGGAGTGTCAAGCACAACTCCTTTGAAGAGAGACGATAAACAAAAGGAAAAAATTGCATAAAATAAAAGTGAGTCCCAACTTGCGATTAGCTTGGAAGAACTCCACCAAAAAATTGATGAAAAGAGCAAATACTTAAAATAAGTTTCAACTCATGACTGAAAATACTAAGATTAGTATTTATGAAGAAGTGAGAGATCTAAAAGAACAAATCAATCATCTGAGATCAGATCTTAATTCTAGGAGACATGAAATAAGATCTTAACACTGTCATGGAGAGAATAGCAGTTGTTGCTGCTACTATTAAACAGGAAATAACTTGGGAGACAACCAGTTTCACACTCTTAAGCTACTACAGATGTCACCCATCCACCATAAATGAGACATTTTGGACAGTTTGAGTCAGGAACTTCAAATACAGGTATATTTAGATATCTTAAATCAAGTTTCTCAGAAGAAAAATTGAGGAAGATTACCAAAATGGTAATGACCTTAATACACTCAACATTCTTTTATCTTTTGAAGATGAGGAATTAGAAAGGATTACATCTTATTGTAAATAACTAACTATTCTTGAAACAAAAGAAGAAAAAATTCTCTCTTTTGAACAGGAAAGACCTAAAAAAGAAGAAGAGACAGAAGAAATAACTTCAAAAGAATCTGAACAAGAAATTGAAATAACAGTTGCATAAAGACTCACTATAGGAATTCTCATAAGTGATTCAAAGATCAAAGCTGAATCACAAGAAGACCATCTTATTCAAATGAGATGAAAGGAAAAAAAAGTTGTTGGAAATCATACCCCCTAAACTAGCTAGAGGTACTCAGATAACAAACTCAGAAGAAAATGTTCCTTTAAGTTTTTCTTCCTAAAACTGTAGGACACATATCACAGATTTTAGACCTTGATTGTGTTACTGATACTGGTAAAACAATTTAGTGATGGCCATAATTGGTAATCCCCAGTTGACAAAAAAGAAGTTTCAGCTTGGAATTATATCAAGGTAAGTGCTAGAGGAAATATTAGGAAATTCTTAGAAACCTTAACTAATGAGCAGATCAATGGACTTTGGCTTGAAGACTTAGTAGCAAATAACAATCAACCCAACTTTACTGGATTTATTAACAGTATTGTTGAAAAAATCTTTCAGATATTCACTCGACAGACTTATATAGCCTACCAGTCACTACTCACTATCGAAAATGTTGAACAAGCCAAAACACAACTTGGATTTATCCAATGTTGTGATTTAGATGAATCTGACCACTACCAATGTGAATACCAGAAATGGTTATTCTTACTTGGTAATCTTGATGAACTTCCAGAATATGTTACAAAGTTTTTGATAAAACTTCCACCACCACATAATTCTGAAGTATTAAAAAGATTCAATAAAGCTGTAAAGCTCCAAGCAGGAGAAAAAGTTCATGTTACTGCTAAAAGATCTATAGGTTTGGCTATCACTACAACCAAAAACTACATGAAAGAAAACTGCATGAGTGTTTATATACACAGGCAAATGAAGCAAATGGTTTGCAGAAAGTTTAAAACAGGCTTTAGTTGTGAACCATTTATGGAAGACATTGCGGGAGCATATGGATGCTACCCTCAAACCAGAAAACCTAGAAGAAAATCTAGGAAGCAAAAAAGGTATGTCTTTGAAAAATACAAAAAACCCTACAAAAGGAAATACTTTTCTAAAGGAAAACACTTCAAAAAGAAGGGGGGAAGAAAGAAGGCTAAAAAACCTTCAAATGAAAAGACAAAAAACTGCCTTAAAAAAAAAGAAGAATTGTAGATGTTAGATTTGCAGTGACCAAGGACACTGTGCAAATGAGTGCCCAGCCAGAAGAGATAATAATCAAAGAGTCAATCTCTTTGAAGAATTCAACCAACAGGGATTTTATCCAGTAGAAGATCCCAGTGATCAAGAAAGTCTGTATTATCTTACAGAAGTATCAATAGAAAAGCTTAATTGGAAACAAGAGATGACTAGTTTCAAGCATGGTAATATCACTAACCCTAATTCAAGTTACATTGCATGTAAGTTGAATTTTGATGGATGTCACAAATACACCATTAATGTTTTTGTTGATACAGGAGCAAGCATGTGTATCGCATCAAAATGGATTATACCTGGAGAACATTGGGTAAATTCTGATAGAACAATTAGTGTTAAAATTGCAGATCAGTCATCTGTAAAAGTTAACAAAGTAAGTTAACAAAGTTGTTAAAAATGTGGATATAGAAATAAAAGATTTGACCCATAAGTCTGATTATTTCATGATTCCATCTATCTACCAAAGCGAAATAGAAATAGATCTTATTCTTAGAAACAACTTCTGTTTGTTGTATAAAAGATTTATACAGGACTTGTATGAATCAGTTTTAGGTTACAAGGAAAGCAAATTTGGATAAAAAACAACGCTATGTTGTAAGATTCAATCATCTCCAAAATAAATTCCTTGAGATACACAGAATCAGAGGAAAGGAAAAACCTCCAATTATCAAAGAACAAAATACTGTGCCCAATTAAAAGAACAAAATACTGTGCCAAACAAAATGGTCAATATTACCCAAGAAGAAAAATAGGGATTTAGGATAAATTTTCTCAGAGAACAAATCCTAAAAACTCTAAATGAATGCTATTTAGAAAACCCACTTGACCCAGTCAAGAATAAAGGAGAGATGATGGCGAAAATTGAACTCAAAGAAGACTTCAAAGGGAAGTTAAGATCAACTGCAATATGCTATTCCCTATAAGATAGAAAAGAATTTGCGGAACAAATCAAAGAATTACTTGAAATGGAAGTAATAGAACCCTCCATGTCTTGCTTTTCTTCACCAGTTTTCATGGTAAGAAAAGGAGCAGAGAAAGAAGAGGTAAAGCGAGGATGGTTATTGATTGTAGAGCAGTCAATGCTGAAACAAAAGACAACACCTACACTATCCTAAATATAGCAAGCCTTTTAGCATTCATAAGAGGAAAGCATGTATTTTCTTCTTTTGATGTAAATCTGGATTTTGGCAAGTGATACTTGACCAAGAATCTAGACTTATTATGGCCTTTAGTTGTCCCCAGGGACACTATCAACGGAAAGTTGTTCCATTTGGCTTAAAGTAAGCCCCTGAAATCTTTCAAATGCATATGAATAACATTTTCAGAGAATTACGAGAATATTGTTGTGTCTACATAGATGATATTCTGGTATTTTCAGACAACAAAAATGATCATGAAAGGCATGTATTGCAGGTATTGTAAACTGCAAAACAAGCTGGAATAGTTCTTTCTAAAAAGAAAGCATAACTATTTAAAATAAAAAATAAGTATTTAGGGTTAAATGTTACTTATGGATAAAAGGAACTCCAACCTCGTATACTTAAACACATCACTAAATTTCCTGATGAAATTCAAGATGTCAAACAATTGCAAAAATTTCTTGGACGTTTAACCTATGCTCAAGATTTTATTAGCAGGTTAGCAGAAAAAAGAGCACCGCTTCAGAAAAAGCTAAAGAAGAATGTGGTTTGGAAATGGACACATACTGATACAATATATGTTCAAAAACTAAAAAAGAGTTTAACAACTCTACCATCTCTTTATCATCCAACTCCAAGTGACAAGATGATAATTGAAGCAGATGCTTCAGAAGAATTTTGGGGAGCTATTCTTAAAGCCAAACCAGCTCATAAGGATGAAGAACATTTATGTTCTTATGCTTCAGGAACCTTTCATGGAGCTCAAAAGAATTATCAGATAAATAAAAAAGAAATTTTAGCTGTTAAAAATGGTATTGCTAATTTTCAAATTTGTATGATTAGCAATAAATTTCTTGTTAGGACTGATAGTTCTACTTGTAAATCATTCATGAAAACTAACATTTTTACAGATTTTAACCAAGGACGAATTGTTAGATGGTAAATGCGGTTTAGCCATTACACCTTTGATATGAAACTATTGAAGGAGAAAAGAACTATTTAGCAGATTCTTTAATCAAAGAATTATCTATTGTTTCTTACAGGTAAAGCTTCTATTAATGGAAGAACTGGATAACAAAATCCAGAACTTGAAATTTCAAATCCAAGAGAAAACGAAGGAATTATCATTCTTGACTACAAATGTTGAGTTTTTATAAGCAGCAAAAGCCTATCTTGATTTCAAGGGAGAAGGAATCAAAATCCTCATCAACTGAAAACTCTGCAGCAATATCAACAGATGAAAATGCTGAGCAACAATATATCTCAAACCCAGCAAATGAGAAAGAGATGCAAGCTATGGAAAACCCACAAAAGCTTGATATTAAGAAGGGTATTATCCTTCAAAATGAGCCCAAAGCCCAAGAGTAAAAGACTCAAGAACAAGAGTTTAGGCCACAATAGCCTAAAGTTAAGTCCAGTCAAACGGATACATTGAACTCATTATCTATCTAAACACCTAACTCATTAGTATCTTTTGATCTTTCTACATGTTACAAGAAAGTCTATGTAATCTTTGATGGTCCAGACCATGGATACTACAAGGAATGGAAAACAGTGAAACCCAAAGTTAAAGGACTTCCATTCAAACGCAAGTCCTTCAAAACCTTTGAGGAAGCCCAAAAGGAATACAACAAGTATTGGACAGGAAAAGACCACCAAGTGAGCCCAAAGTCAGTCCAGCACATTCTTGATCCATTACTGTTCCCACTTTTCCCAACAGGATTCAAACCCAAAGGGCTATGCGGAACATAGGCAATCAGATCGCCCAAAAGCCAAGGTATGATCGAATCACACCAGAGGCTAAGAAGGAGCTATGAAGACGTTCTCAAAGCCCTTGCACCTTTACCAAACAGATTGATCAACGTTAAGCCTGTAAAGGAAGAAGTTACTGAAAAAGAGTCTTCAGTAATTAAAGCACCATTCTCCAACTTTGTAAGCCTTGGAGCAGAAGCCAGAGCAATTCAAGATGCTATATCCAAGTACCCTTTTGCAAGTACCTGTGAAGAGTATAGAAAATTCATATTCTTCCAAGGAGCAGTACCAGAACTTGTTGCTGAATCATTTAATTATGGTTTAATCAAGTTCATATATCTCAGCCAAGATGCCAAAGAAATCTCGGCGTTAAACCCATCATTTGTGAAATTAGTTCTCAAATGAAAGACTAAGGTTCTAAAAACCAATGAGAAGACAATCTTCTTATCAGTAACCCACACTAGTTTTTGCTACATTCTTTGTTGATTCGTCAAGGTAATTCCCGCAATAGTTTACAGTCCTGCATAAAATACTCTTCTTATTATCATTCTTCCATGTTTGAAATCTGTTTATTGTCTACTCATTATATTTTTTCATTATTAACTCTTTCAATATTTAGAAGTATCTTCGAAGATATTGTGAGATTATTATCGAAAAAACACCAGAGAAATATATTAACAATGAAATGGTCTTTCCTTTTTAGGTTTATTCACTGATTATTCACTGATTGATGCTTGCTGACAAGTTATATTGTCTTGTAATGTCTCAGACGCGTTTGTTGCCCTTAAAATAGCAGAGGAAAAGTTTTTATGTGTCTCCAAGTCCAGAATTCTGCTCGTAAAACTGCAGTTTTTTCTATGAAAAGAAAGTCCTCCCTTACATGGAGAGGACGTCCTTAGGTGGCGATGAATTGGCGGACAACTAGGCAGTCCATTATTGAAACACCCATATGATGCAAGAACCCATCAGGTGGAAGTGTCATATTTGTTTATTATCATAAGCTGGGTAATTTAATTAGTTAAATCAAAATTTTGGAAAGTCTTCGTGTCCCTGAACGTTAATCTGCTTTGTTTTCTATTTATATTTCATATCATGGATGCCGAGTAATTCTTGAAAGTTAAAGACATGGCCAATAATGTTTCCCATATGGATTTTATAAATGTTTCTATTTCTCTCTAGTGGTGTATAACAATCAAATTAAATAGGTTTAGATAGTTGTGGAGTCAACAGTCATGCACTTGTCATAGCAATATAAAAGCACTTCAATTTGCTGCATTTATAATTTTTTTTTTCACACGGCTTGGTTTTAGCATACAAAGTGTTATGACTTGTGCCATACATTCAAATCAAATTGTGCTCACATAAGGCCGGCTTTTGCTGAGATTAATTGGTTTGCTGCCATGCCAAAGGAAACTACTGATACATTGGTGTTATTAAGACATGTTTGGAAGGAGAGCTGTAGAAATAGGAGATCATTAAGCTACAGCAGGTATAAAGTATTAAACGGGTTATATTCAGTATTGTATATTTGCATTGATATATAACACTGGTGAACCATATATCAGGGTAATAAATCTGCCCTTTTTTCAAGTAATTACATATTGCTTGAATTGGTAAGGCACAATAGGTGTGTGTCAACTTCCACATATTGTCTATATACTTAAATTTCCCGCATATATATTGACATCTCATATGGCTTGATTAGTTGCTAAGGAATGACAACTTACTTCTTTGATAGAAAATACTCAAACCAGCTTTAGGAAACAAGGGAGATATTTGCACTAGGATATTTGAGGAAAGTGGGCTTGATATTCAAAATGCAAGCACCATTGTAATTCATGACGTTCAGCAATTAGTTAGTCGGAATATTGGGCATGCAACATTTTGTAGTTCACATTTTTTTACTTGCTATCTTTGAATTATTATATGCCACTCAGTAATGAGCAAGGGAATAAGTGAAGCATCCAACTTGCATTCATTTTTGGCTGCTCTTAATAATAAGTATTATACTATTTTAAGTTTACCAACACAATGTACTCCTTTTTCAATTTTAATTATATACTCTATTTCCGGGGAGGAGTTTGATGAGGAGAAATTACTTCATGGTATGAGTCTTTGGGGGGACAGACTCAACCTCTTATATTAGGGAAGAATCTGCAGACAATGAAAAGGCACATCAAGTGCACTGGAAGCCACCATTCTAGAGGGTGAAGATGATGATGACTTGCAAATAATTCTATAGAGATATAATTTCATATAGAGATGTAATTTGGAAATATTCTTCTAATGTGAATTTCACATAGAGATTTAATTTTTAACTTGGGACCAAAAAATACATATGCGCTTTGCCTTCACGTATTTTTGTTGAAATATTGGTGTAGTTTACAGATATTTAATATTTTTGTGCTAACAATTTTGTGATTGTTTTCAATGAGATTAAAATTTAATTCCTCACCAAGGACCGACGTGTATTAATAATAGGCGTCGGTTCCTACAAAGGAACCGACACCTATTTTCATTTTTTATAACACCCCTGATTTCTGTCTTTTAACATTTCCAGCAACACCAGAAACTAGCGATCGAAACCCCGCAAACTTCAACCCCTAAATCTCTAGATCTTCCCCCACCTCCCATCCGATGAGCACCCAATAACCCATTTCGGATGGCGCCGGCATTCACTCAAACCTGCCATTTCGAACACAACTTTGTAGTCTTTTCTTGGCTTCTTCAAAGTATTTTTAAGCTAATTACTCTCTATTTCTTGGTAAGTTTATAAGTATGACATATTTTGTTTAATTACATTTTGGGAATTATAGTTCTAGGTTTGTGTATGTTGGGTAAATGTGAATGTTGTTGATTTTAGTGAGTGTATGTAATGTCTTGGGCATTGTTTGTTAAATATATATACACGTTGTTACGGGTAAATAATATTTACTTAGATTTTATGAAGTTGTGGGATTTTTATTGAAGTTAGAAATGTTGAACACCACATGTTCGATAAAAGGCTTCATAGAGATTTGAATATGAAAGTGTTTCATTGGCTAGAGAGAGATAACTAAAAATATGATTCCACTGTATATGGAGTTGAGTGGTGTTAATAGAAAAATAAATTAAGACAATCACATAATGTAAAAATTCTTTGATCTTGTTTGTTATGTAAATAAACATATAATTAAGAACACACCTAACTTAAGAAAATTAAATAATGAAAAATCCTTGCTTTAACTTTATGGTACAAATGATCCACGTGTAATAAACAAAGAATATTTATATACAAGTAAATAATGAAAATCAAATAATATTATAATTCTTTGTTTAAACTTGTGATAGAAATAAATATATAATTAACAAGATAAATAAGTTAAGAAAATCAAATAATGAGAAATTCTTTCATTAAGTTTGTGATACAAATTAATGTATATGTATATAGCAAACAATATTCATTTAACAATAAATTATGGAAATCAAATAATGTAAAAATTTATTTGATTGGTTTTGTGATGAAAATTCACTTGTAACTAACAAGTATGAGTAAATATATGAATTAAGGAAATCAAATAATGTAACACAAATTACCCATTTTAAAATAAGTAAATCTTGTTTTGGCCCTCTCAAAAGGTCGTGAGATATATATGGATTGGAGTTGGATGTTTGAGAGACGTACCACACTATAGAATATTTGAAAGGGGTTGAAGAATTTATAAAATTTGCTGAGGATGATAGATGATAGAAAAAGTAAACGGAAAGAATTGATAGCATGTCCCTACCGTAATTGTAAAAATCTACAAAAGTATCGTAGTTATATACAAGTGAAGCACCATTTGATTAGGCGTGGTTTTGACGAAGTTTATACATAGTGGTTTTAGCATGGCGAGGATTTACTTACTGGGACGAGCACTGGTGACAATGAGGGTGCTCAGGAGGAGAACAAAGTAAAAAATAGTGATAAGATTAATGTGGTCAGAGAAGATAATGATGATGTCCAGAATGACCGAATTGATGAAATGTTGTGTGATATACAAGATGACTTCACTAAGGCTCCGCACATTTTCGGCGGTCTATTTCGAGAAGCTTTTGTTTCTGAGATGTAATAAGTTTACAAAATTATCTACTGTGTTTAAATTGTATAATTTCAAAACATATAATAGGTGGAGTGACGGGAGTTTCACTGAGTTATTGGAACTTTTAAAAGATATGCTTCCTGAGGTTTCCTAGCTCGACCTACGGGGTAAAGAAATTGTTGTGCCGGTTGGGTATGGAGATTGAGCAGATAAAAGTATGTCCAAATGATTATGTCTTGCACCGGCATGAGTACAAGGACTTGCATGTTTGCCCAAAGTGTGGGGCGTCGCGGTATAAGAGAAAGGACAGCCACGATAAATGTGCGGATAAAAAAGGCCCTGCAAAGGTGTTATGGTATCAGCCTGTAATACCTAGATTCAAAAGCTTGTTTGCGAATGCAAAGGATGCAAAGAAACTACTGTGGCATGCCAATAGGAGGAAAGAAGACTTAAAGCTCAGACACTTGGCCGATTCTCTCCAATGGAGAAATATAAACAGGATGTTTCCTGAATTCGGTGACGAAGATAGGAATCTTAGGCTTGGACTATGTACAGATGGAATGAACCCATATGGTATATGAGTAGTCGACATAGCACTTGGCTAGTTCTATTGGTGTGTTACAATCTTCCGCCTTGGTTGTGTATGAAGCAGAAGTACATACTGTTGTCGTCGTTGATTTCAGGGGCCTAAACAGTCAGGAAATGACATAGATATTTACCTCACGCCACTCATTGATAATTTGAGGTTATTGTGGAACAAAGGTGTATCGGTATTCGATGCATATAGTGGGTGCATTTGACACTACGTGCTATGATTTTTTGCACCATAAATGACTTTCCAGCATACGGTAACTTGTCAGGTTATACTATCAAAGACACCAAAGCTTGCCCCATTTGCAAAGATGAGACGATTGATCTTTCGTTGAATAACTGCAAGAAAAATTTGTCCATGAGTCATCGGATCTTTCTCCCACCTGACCACCCATATCGAAGGAAGAAAAATGCTTTCAATGGGCAAACTGAGACTCGAGCTGCCGTTTACCTTTAGCTAGAAAAGATATTTATGAGAGGGCTAAAAATATTAATGTCGTGTACGGTAAAACTTCGAAGCCTCCACAAAAGAGTCTATGGAAGAAGCAATCTATATTTTGGGATTTACCATACTGGCAGTATTTGCAAGTTAGGCACTATCTCGATGTAATGGACGTGGAGAAAAATGTGTGCGATAGTATCATCGGAATGTTGCTGAATATTCTAGAAAAGATGAAAAATAGTGTCAAAATTAGAAAAGACATGGTAGAAATGGGGATTTAGGAGTTTGAAAAGCATACATTTTTGCCCCTACATGCTATTCCTTGTCTAAACAAGAGAAGACAAGCTTTTATGAGTGTTTGGATGCTATTAAGGTTCCATCTAGCTATTCATCAGATATTAAGAGGCTTTTGTCGATGAAAGACTTGAAATTGGTTGGTATGAAGTCCCAATTGTCGTATCTTAATGCAACAGTTTTTACCGATTGTAATACGAGGTATATTGCCAAAACATATTAGACATGTCATAACTAAGCTCAGCTTCTTCAACTCAATTTGTTGCAAGGTTGTAGATCTCGAAGCTTTGGATGCTTTGCAGGCCGATGTTTTTATCACTCTATGTCAGCTGGAAATGTATTTCCCGCCATTATTTTTTGACATTATGGTGCATTTAGTTGTCCACTTGGTGAGGGAAATTAAGATCTGTGGCCCAGTGTTCTTAAGGCATATGTATCCGTTTGAGAGATACATGAGTATTTTGAAAGGATACGTGAGAAGCCGATCTTGCCCAAAAGGGAGTATAAAAGAACAGTATACTACTAAAGAAGCTATTGAATTTTGTACTGATCACCTAGATGGTGTCTAATCTGTTGGTATTCCTAAATCTCGGCATGAGGAGAGACTTAGAGGTAAATGTACGATTGGATTCAAATCAATCATATCCAGAGCCAAAATGTGAGATAAAGCACATCTTCTTGTCTTACCGCACCTTACTGTAGTTCACCCATATTTGGACGAGCACATGTTGCTGTTAAGGCTTCAGAATCCTTCGAAGTGTGATATATGGCTAACCAATGAACAAAATCGCAAATTTATTATATGGTTCAGTGATAGAGTGCTCCAACAATTGTCCCACACGCCAATAGCGATTACAGAGACAATAAAATGGTTGGCGTACGGTCTTGGAGTGGATCTTACTTCTTACGAAGAGTATGACATTAACGGGTACACATTTCCCACAAAACAGCAAGACGATAAGAGGACGCTGTAGAATAGTGGGGTGATGGTAGTAGCACTTTCATCAAAATATTTTGGAGCCAACCATGAGAGGCTAGTGGAAGCCGCAATGCCGCATTATAGTGTAATTGAAGAAATTTGGGAACTTGATTACAAACTTCTCAAGGTTGCGCTTTTTTGCTGTAAGTGGATTGAAAACTGTTGTGGTATCATGCCCCTAATTTTATTACCATATTATCTAGAAATATCGGTAGTGGAAGCATTTAAATATATATATATATCTCCATTCAAAATCGAGGCGAGAATTTACAAATACAATTCAAAAGTATTGAGATGCTTTCGCTGTACACTCTGATAATTAAGTATATTGTGGGCTACCCACAACGAAACCTCGGCTACACACTAAAATCTCGATCACATGCATGTATCTTCTCCACCTTTGGGACGATCCTGCCATCAAGCTCTAAATTCAATACCTACAAAATTGTTAGGGAAGGAGGGGTGAGTACAAAGTACTCAGTGAATAACAATATGCATTGGCTCATGATAGAATGAAAGAAGGCAATAATACTACAAGAAAGCTAATCATAAGCACAAGTTGGGCCACCACTAGCTTAGCCCCTACCCGTAAGCGCAATACACAAAGATTCAATAACAATTCAAAATGCCCAAGACCACATAGCAAGGCCATAGTATACCAAAGAAAAGAAAACGAGTGAACAACACCACTAGCGATGCCCAAGAACAAAAAAAATGGTTTATCTAAAGTAATAGTGCACCGTCAATAATCATATGCCAATACAATAGGAGCATAAGAAGCAATTATGCATAATCAAATATTGAATAACAAAAAGAGTTATGGAGGATATGAACTTCGAAGAGAATGGGAGCCAAGGCACACGTTACTTACCTTAAAGATTTGCCAAAGATTGTTTCAATAATTCAAATGTAGAAAAGTGCCTTCAAAACTTCGATATTCTTCAATCAAGGCTAGTTTTCTAAGTTAGAATCTTTCTATATATAGTAAGGAGCCTTTTTCAAGGGCAAAACTAGATATTTGGTGGGTTTTTAAGGTGTTTTTCCACCCCATAATCCCTTTGGACGAATTTTGGTGGTTATAGGAGAGAGAAGGGATTGGAGAGACTTCGAGGACTCCTTTGGCCTCAATATAATAGTTAGGATTTCATTTTTTTAATAAATCTTTGAGTTCTACCAATCAAGTCGTGACACATGGCACTATGGCGCAGTACACATGTTGGGGTGACTTGGCCAAATGAGGTTCGCACATTTATTGCATGAGAAATCCTTACACTTTGTATTATCTTTCAATTAAGTCACTGTACTTTGGTTTATATCAATTAGGAACCAAATTCTTTCTTTAGAGTCAATTGAGCAATAATCTTTTAACTTTGAGACACAATTAAAGTAATTATTCCGTTATCGTCAAAAGTAATAGCCACACAGCTTAATTGAGGGTTAAGTTTTCGCAGGATGTTACAATCTACCCTTCTTAAATGAATTTCGTCCTCGAAATTCTCTATCACCCAAAATAATTCAAGTGTAAAGTAGTCAAAATAAATTCTTTCAAACGACATTAAGGTTAATCACGTGAAAAAAATTAGAGTACAAGGCTTAAAAGTACATAAAATAAACCTTTAGATTGATCTAAACCAAATTAAGAAGTTCAGGGACAAAAGTGCAAACATTTTGAAAAAATCTGGATAGGATACCACCGTAAGCGCGGTACGCCCGCCCTGGGGCTTGGGGAGCCTGGTGCAGGTCTCTCGGTGTAGCTGCAATGTTTTACGATGCGCCTGCACGGAGTTCTCTACCCGGTGCATATTTGTGATGTGCGGCAGCACAGTTTCAACCATGCACCCGCACAGTGCAAATTTTTTTGCCCATTGTAAATGATGAACTTTTAAGAGCCAACTTTACGTAACAATGTCACCAAGGTTAAATTTAGCTTATTATCAATTAATATAAATAATTTTAATACATGTAAGTGCAAGGTTCCGTCCAAATAGGAGCGATACATGTATGTGAGGCCGTAGGATCATGCTCTGATACCAACTTGTCAACCCTCCAGTTTTATTACCATATTATCTCGAAATATCAGTAGCGGAAGCATTTAGATATATATATATATATCTTCATTCAAAATCGAGGGCGAGACTTTAAAAATACAATTCAAAAGTATTGAGACGCTTTCGCTGCACACTCTAATAATTAAGTGTATTCTGGGCTAGTCACAACGAAACCTCGGCCACACACTGAAATCTTGATCACATACATGTATCTACTCCACCTTTGGGACGATCTGGCCAAAAGCTCTAAATTCAATACCTACAAGACTGTTAGGGGATGAGGGGTGAGTACAAAGTACCCAGTGAATAACAATACGCATTGGCTCATGATGGAATGAAAGAAGGCCATAATACCACAAGAAAGCCAATCACAAGCACAGGTTGGGCCACCACTAGCTTAGCCCCTACCTATAAGTGCAATACACAAAGTTCAATAACAATTCAGAATGGCCAAAACCACGTAGTAAGGTCATAATATCACAAAGCAAAGCAAATGGGTAAACAGCGTTACTAGCGATGCTCAAGAACAAAAACAATGGTTTATCCAAAGTAATGGAGCACCATCAATAATCAAATGCCAATACAATAGGAGCATTAGACATAAGCAATTATGCACAATCAAATATTGAATAACAAAGAGAGTTATGGAAGATATGAACTTCAAAGAGGGGAAAGCCAAGGCACACGTTACTCACGTCAAAGATTGTTTCAATAATTCTAAAGTAGAAAAGTGCCTTCAAAACCTCGATATTCTTCAATCAAGGCTAGTTTTCTAAGTTAGAATCTTTCTATATATAGTAAGGAGCCTTTTTCAAGGGATAAACTAGATATCTGGTGGGTTTTTAGGGTGTTTTTCCTCCCTATAACGCCTTTGGACGAATTTTGGTGGTTATGGGAGAGAGATTGGATGGGGTTGGAGAGACTTCGAGGACTCCTTTGGCCTATATATAATAGTTAGGATTTAGTTGTTTTTAATAAATCTTTGAGTTCCGCCAATCACGTCGTGACACATGGTGC
>CAVNYN010281775.1:2049-26963 GCA_963692815.1 Nyctanthes arbor-tristis
TTCCGATCTCCCCCGCCCTCCCCCCCCCCCCAAAAAAAAAAAAGGAAAAAAAAATGTTTTTTTGCCTTTGTAAGAAAGAAAAAAAATATGTATAAAGGGTTTAGTCGTGTGCACTATACGCTTAACCTTCTGGCCCACCCCTCTACTGGCGCCTAGATACGCCACTGACCCACACCATACCTTTTATTGAAGGATTGTGTATAAAGGAGGAACCGGGGAGCATAGCATGTGGGAGTAATAGGATTGGGGGTCACAACGTGAGATCAAATTTGTTAGTACAATTTTAAAATTAAAACCACCTAATTTTGTCTTTACTTCATATATTTTACAATTACTAATAATGGGAAAATTTTTCAAATACTTTAGCCTCTAAGAGCGTGGGTTAATGAGAAATGAGACAATTAGTTACACCAATCATAACTAATCAATTAATTGGTCACTCTATATTTACTTGTTTAGTGAATTTCTAGTACTTCATTAATATTAAATATTCAGAACTGACATATGTTCTACAAGTAAATGGAGAATTGGGAAGGGCTCCGTTAATTGATTAATTGTGATCTTTAAGTCGACTTATCTATTTTTTAATAGTATTTATTTACCAGTAATATCAAGTTTATAGTGATCGTAGAATATTAAAAATTTTTCCTTCAAGCCAATTTCCCATAGCTTGAATATCGAATACAATATTCCTAATTTTATTTATTTATTTATTTATTTTTGGGGGAAAGGGGTTCTCCTAAGAATTCACTCAATGGTGATCAAGGAGATGGCTTAAAACGTATCCCTTATCGGAGTTTTCAGCCCAAATTGAGTTACCTCCTCTCCAACCTCCCCTCCCCATTTGTAATTTAAAAAAAAAAAATATTCACACAACATCTACACTAGTGCAACTCTAGTCATAATTATTATTTTAATTATTGACAGTAGATTAGGAAAAGCATTTGTAAAATTTACTTTTCCGTCTTAGTTTTTGTTTGAAAAGTCATGCTATTTGTAGAGAAGTACAAATATATATTATATAAAGATAATAGTATCATAAAATCACCATATATCTTGTGTTAAAAAAAACTCATTGCCAATCGTAGGGAGACTTTTCTTTCTCACTGGCTCAGAAAACCACACATGGTTGTCTACCATTCCTTACCTTCTTCCTTCCCCTTCTCTTCCACCTCGAGTTCTCCTTTTCTTCCCGTACTTCAATCGGTCATCAGCCACCGAATAGCGGCATACTAGTAAAAACTTCCCTACTATTTTTCTTTTTGTGAATGGCAAATTACACTTATATATTCGGCCCACATAATTAATAATGAACATGTAACATCGGCAAATTGTCATAAATTCCTGCAACTGACCAAACCTCTTCGTGGAGTCTTTTTCTGTACGCAAAACATCCAATAGAATTTGCACGTTTTCCCCATCGCGGTTTTGCAGTCCGTCTTGTAAGACAGGACGGTTCGGCGAACAAAACTCAGCTCATTTTTTCAAGTAAAATCGTCGAGTGCCTGTCTCCAATTTTTCTGCCCCCAATCAGAATTTGAAGTTCAGGTTTGATTTCATCTTTTCTTTAATTCTTCGTTGAAGGTTCAAATTACATTTACAACAATTGATTTAATTTCTTCTCAGTGATAAAAAATGTGTACACGTCGACTAATACTAACTCAGGTCGTGTTTGTTTTGATGTATCAGATGTTGGAAACTGGGATGTGAAATACACTGATTAGGTTGGAGTAATTGGTGACAGACGAAAAAACTCCTTAAGAATTTATAGCAGTGGATGCTGGAGAAATGACTGAAAATTCAAAGTTGGTAAGGATAGTTTCTCTGGTGGCATTTTGTTAACTATTTTACTGTATTATTGAGATTATTTTCTTATTTTTCCGTAAAATTATCTTGAATTTTAGGTGGCTTTGGGTTCTGAATTTGAAGAAAAGGGTTATACACAGAAGGGTTCATTTGTAAATGAATATTTACAGCAGCAATGGATTAAATCTGACGGCTTTGCAGTGGACATGGAACGTTTAGAGAAAGAAATCAGTACAAAGCCAAGAATTATGGTAATTATTATTATCATTTTTTCTCCCTCTCTATTCCATTTATATTAATTACATTAATGGCTTTTGACTTTCATTTCCTAGCAAAATCTCCTTGAATTTTTACTTATTGCAAAATCACCGTGGAATTCTTACATTTTAACCATGTTCTTGTTCATCTGCAAGGAGTCGCAGAGAAACCTTTCTAGAAAAGGATCACCTAGAGGTGCGGAGAAAAAAATTAACCAAAGTCACAGCAACGATACTAAAGCTAGTAGTATGGTTGCAACCAGTCCACGAGGTAATCGTTAATTAGTTCTTTTGCCTTCTTTCTAATAGAAAAGTCAAAGTGATTTTAGTGTAAATTAGTGATTTTCTTTTTTAAATGTAATCACAAGTATACCTTGTTCTTGCAAAAGCAATGCAAATGATGCGTTAGAGTAATAACTCATGAAAAGTAGGACAGTACAAGAGACAGAATATTATATAATTAGGTTAAGTGCTCGCCGAGAGGGGCGAGAAGTCGAGGCCGATCAGAGACGGGCAATTCTCGCTCCCCAAGAGTGTCAAAAATCAGTCTATTTAAACATAATTATACAAGCTAAGTAGAAGTCTTAAATTCAAAATATCGAGAGATTGTTTGATCCCTAATTAAAATTCAATTGATATGTTAATAGCTAGCCTTTAATTTAGCATTCTTCATGCTAATACGTGCACATGAATTTGCAATCCAAACGTTTAGGAATATATATGATTTATTAAGTACTTTGTTAGGTGTAGGATACTTTTTGTATGATTTATTATAAGTACTTTATTAGGCGGAGAATCTTTTTGCTATAAATAGTATAAAACCTTAATTTTTTTTAAATATAATAACACTAATCTTTTTGTTTATAGTAATTAATAATTTGAGTCCGTAAACATAATGAACTATTATATAGAATTATAGTCTCACATTTATGTATTTAAATTTAATTTAGATCAATATTACTAAGTTGACAACAAGATGTACAGGTCATGCTTTCTACGGAGGTAGCGTGTTTGGAATGCCAGTCGCGGAGGCTTTGGGCACTGGCAATTGCGCTGTCAACCTCCCAATCCATAACCCAATCACGGTGATCAATGGCAAGACGGGAAACATAACTATTGAAAGCAAATACGGTGGTAAGAGGTTTAGCTTCCGGCGTTTGTCTCTCTCGTTATGTGCATTTGATCCAAAAAAGATTCTTATCTTCTTTGCTACCCTGTAAGTTTTACCTATTCTTCTAACAAATTACGTTATCTAAATTTTCTGTTCGCTCAACAGAGTGCTTTCACAGTCTTTTAACACACACAACTAAACTTGCTAGCTAGATGTGGATAAATTTTGTATTCGGACATAAATGGAAAATTTGGAAAATGCACAAACATGACTAACCGAACTGTCCTGACCATGGAAACCAATAGTTGTGGGGGGTGGCCTCCAAATCTTACAAAACGAGTCTTATGGGTTGGTGGAGTAAACATGATTAGTATTTTATACTTGACACAACTGATGATGAACCTGAATAACTTATATTTTTCATGTTATCATAAGCAGTAGATGATTATATATATCTTGACTAGCTATGTTGTAAATTACAAAATTGTTGGTCATCATTTATAATTAACCCGTGTTCTGTCTTGTAACTTTCTTAGGTCGAGCTTGGGGACGATAGTACTAATCTATCTCACTCTATCCATGAGCAAGATCAAAGTGGAAGAGAGTGCTCTAGATTGATCATCCCCACTAGTTGATATGAAAGGTGTTGAACTTGATGTTTGCTTAAAACAATGACAGCGAGGGACAACCTAAAAAGGAGAAGATGAAAGTTGAGGCAGAAAGGAATAAGATAGACTGGGGATTGCATTAGATTCAGCAGATTTCACTTTATTTCGAAGGACCGACATTCAATGGCATATATTTTAAACTGAAGACAACAACAAAGAACACTAAGACAAAGTAATATCTTGTGCTTTATATGAGTACTGGAATCTATGAGGAATAATTAATGGGATATTTTGTGTTATGACACTTTGTTTTTGATGTATTGTTTATAGGTGTCAAAGAGGATAGGCCGGTCAAGATATATGAGTGTTTATAAGAATTACTCAAAACGGTCAAGTTTTATGAGTTCGATCTTGGACATTTCGAGCTCTTTCTAGCTAATGATTAGTTGTCAATGAAGAAGATGAATTTAATTTCAATTTGAAGTTCAAAGTAGCGATGGCTAAACTCGAGAAAATAATGATAGTGGAAATCTCTATAAAATAGCGTGCCTTTCTTTTTATGAGTTAGCAGAAAGGAATAAGATAGACTGGGGATTGCATTAGATTCAGCAGATTTCACTTTATTTCGAAGGACCGACATTCAATGGCATATATTTTAAACTGAAGACAACAACAAAGAACACTAAGACAAAGTAATATCTTGTGCTTTATATGAGTACTGGAATCTATGAGGAATAATTAATGGGATATTTTGTGTTATGACACTTTGTTTTTGATGTATTGTTTATAGGTGTCAAAGAGGATAGGCCGGTCAAGATATATGAGTGTTTATAAGAATTACTCAAAACGGTCAAGTTTTATGAGTTCGATCTTGGACATTTCGAGCTCTTTCTAGCTAATGATTAGTTGTCAATGAAGAAGATGAATTTAATTTCAATTTGAAGTTCAAAGTAGCGATGGCTAAACTCGAGAAAATAATGATAGTGGAAATCTCTATAAAATAGCGTGCCTTTCTTTTTTTTTTTTTTAATAATTTTTATAATTTTTGAAGGAATATAAATAGAGGATTTTAGTCATGCAAATCTCACCACCAAGAAGAGAAACTATTCCAGTTCTTTTTGAGATTTATCAGAGTATAATAGTTTTGAATTCGGGGGTGGAACCGGTGGTGCTCCCCCGGTCGATCTGGGTTGTGCCTCTAAAAGAAAAAAAAATTTATATGTTTGGGTTAGGGGGAATTTTTTTTTTTTTGTTTTTTTTTTTATTCAGCTCACTCCACTTTCGTGTGCTGGCTCCGCCACTGTTTGAATGTATATGCGTTATTGGGGTCATAACTGGGGCCGGGTTCTGTGTAAGCCATGAGAAATCTACATGAAAAATGGTGAAAACTCTCCATATTTGACATGCTGTGGGTTTTTTTTTTTAAGATTTGAGTTTTCCACTTAAATCTTCAATTGTTATTATTCACTAATCATATTTTCTTTTGTCTTACTTACTTGAAATATACCACATTGAAAGCAAGACTTAATGGTTTGAACAAGTAGTGTAATAGTTTGATACTCATATTTAAACTTTAGTTGCCCCTCATTTATGTCCCCTTCCTTACCCCGTCATATCTCCCGCATGTATCAAAAGGAAAAAAAAGGGAGGGGGTTGAAGTTAATGCAGAAAGTGTTCTAGATTAATTTCCTAAAAACAAAGCGGCTTGTCCATGTTGAAGCATGGCACGGGTTGGGCATAAGAACTGTCACGCCCCCGAATTTATGTACACTACTTTATCATATTATCGGTGTTTAATAATAGCGGAAGCATTTAAGAAATAAATCTTGATTCAAAATTTGAAGTCGAGACTTTACAAATACAAGTCAAATACTATTATATATAATATCATTTTACAGTAACTATTGCGGCCACATATAATGAAACCTCAGGGATACACTGAAATCTCGATCACATACATGTATCTTCTCCATCCTTACGACGATCTGGCCACAAAGCTTTTAACTTAACGCTTACAAGATTGTTAAAGGGAAAGAGGGGTGGATACAAAGTACCCAGTGAATAACAATATGTATTGGCTCATGATGAAATGCAAGGAATGCAATAATACTACAAATGAAGCCATTTATATGTTCAAGTCGGGCCACTAGTAGATTAGCCTCTACCCATAAGCACAAAATACAAAGATTCAATCATTCAAAATGACCAAGATCACTTAACATGGTCACAGTACCATAAAGATTACCACAAAGCAAGACAAACGGGTAGATAGCGCCACTAGTGATGCCTAAAGGCAAGAAGCAATCGTTTACTCAAACAACTGTGTACACTGAGGTATCAAATGCCAAAGCAATATAAGAGGAGCAATGTGAAGCAATTACGCACAATCAAATACCAAAGAGATTCAAGGAATGCATGCTTTTCAAAGAGGGAGGGAGAGAAAGCCAAGACATGCGTTATTCACCTCCAAAGATTCCTTAAATAAGCCGTTAAAGCCTTGAAATTCCTCAATAAAAGTTATTCTTTAGGTTAGAATCTTCTTATATATGAAAAGGAGCCTTTTTCAAATGCAAATCAAGTATTTGGTGGGTTTTTAGGGTGTTTTTCTTCCCACAACACCTTTGGACGAATTTTGTTAGTTTTAGGCTAGAGAAAGGGATAGGTTGGGAGTTGGGGAACTTTGAGGACTCCACCCTCTTTATAATAGTTAGGATTAAGTTGTCTTTAATAAATTTTTGAGTTCCGCCCGACACGTGGCACGATGTGGGCACTGTACACCTCAGGAGGCAGTGTGGCAAAATGAGATTCATACGTTTATTGCTCGAGAAGTCCTTATACTATGTGTTGTCTCGTAATTAAGTTATTATGCTTTGATTCATATTAATTAAAAACCAAGTTCTTACTTTGGGTGTCATTGAAGTAACAATCTTTTAATCTTCTAATACAATTCAAGTAACCTCACAATACTATTCATGTAATTCTTCCATTATTGCCAAAATAAAGACTAGGTTGCTTACTCAATTTTCAGAAGTTTGCGGGATGTTACAAGAACACTTTTTTGATCGATGTTTTGGGTCAAATTGTAGAACCAGTATAGTGGCTTGTTTTACAAGCAAAAGCAATGTGAAAATTACATGCCGTGGTTGTTTTTTATTCACAGTTGGACTTTATATATGAAGCCCAATTTGGTTCAATAAAAGTCAACATACTTTTAGTGATAAATTTAGGAGGCAAGTAAATAGGGAAAATTTCTCTAAATTATATAAGTCCAATTGTGTTGTTTTTGCAGTAGTGAAAATCTTGTGATATGACAATGAAGCTTCACTACTACAGAAAAATAGCTTACGCGTCGGTTGTAACGAGGAATACGTGTCGGTTCTGATGCGATGATGTTGGCAACAACGTGAATTGTTAATATATACGCGTCGGTCTATGGTCGACGCCTAAAGTTTACTAAAGGCATTAGTTGTTCCACAAAAACCGACGCCTAAGGTCAATTTTAAAAATACAAAAAAAATGAACAATAGGCATCGGTTGTGGTGAACAATAGGCATCGGTTGTGCCACACAATAGATGCCTATTGTATTAAAAAAAAAAAAAAGAAAAATTCTTCAGATCAAACATTCCAGATTCATGCAGGCAACCAGCATGATATTTCTTTTTACATTGGTCATAAAGTATCATAGTTCGGTCATCAAATTCTGTGGCGCTTAAGTAATAAATTTCTTATTACTCACTCATTCTAGTTTTTTCTTCCCAGTGTCATTCCGGTTTCGCTGTAGCAAATTGAAGACAAATATACTCAAGTTGAAAGGTACTATTTTCTCATTTGTCAGTCTAAAAGCAACAATGAATATCAAAACAGTTTCCAGCATTGATTATAGCCAAAAAGCTTGTTGAGTATGTTTATCCAAGCACCAAAAAGCAAGCCAAACATTTGCCAAAACTTGAACTCGAAACCAAAACCCGAAGAGAAAAAAGAAGAAGAAATAGTGGCTCAGGAAGAAGCCAAGCCAGAGGAAAAAGAGGAAGAGAAGACTGAAGAAGAGAAGGAGGAAAAAGTTGGGGAAAATAGAGAGAAGGCCATGGAAGAAGGAGAAAGACTTAACTTTTCTTCACATTTGGATTCTTTCTCTATCTCACCGGTCAAGCTACGGCAAGAAGGCAATGCTCTTCCGATCTTAAAAAGAAAAATGATTGGAATGGACATCGATTCCTTGAGAAACCAATGCCTATTGCAATCAAGTTCAAAATTGATAAAATTCAAAATTTTGAATTTTAAATTTGATTGATTATAGGCATCGATTCTTTGAGGAACCGATGCCTATTTTTATAGGGGTGTCTATTGTATGACTATAGGCATCGGTTCCTTGAGAAACCGACGCCTATTGTTTAGTGAGTGTTACACACATCTATATCTAGTAGAAACCGACGCGTATTGGTTTGTCAACATTTTCAAAAATGCCACCTTCTTTACTTTGTGCGTTGTTTTTTAGACAAACCGATGTCTATTCCCTTTTTTTATTGTCGATTCTGTTGTAGTGCTTAACAATTTTGGCTAGGGGCTAAGTTGAGGTACTGAGACTTAGAGGTCCAAGTCCGATTCCTCTGTATAGGGTATCTTCTCTAATTTATCTGTAGTGCGTATTCCTCTTTATAGGGGATTTATATTGTTAATTTACTTTACATTGTACTTCAGTAAAACATATATCTATGTGCTACGATACATAAAGCTTTGACATAACCATACGGCCTACGCACTACAAGTCAAAAAATACCTCTACATCCAGTTGCTTGCCTCACTCTCCACCTAAACCTAACTATGCCCCAAAAAGAAAGAGAGAATGGCGTGAACATACAATCAAGTGTTATATGAATCTCACTCCTCAAAGCCATAGCACACTAGCTCCCATCAACCCCCCATTTTCTATGAATGTTTCTATGAACTACAAGTTCAGGCGTAGTCAAGCTGATTATAAGTTCGTACTTTCAGGGGGGAATAATTCTTGCAATACAAGTTGTGATAGTTCGAGGATTACACATAAAAAGAAAGGTAACAAAGGGTCTTCAAACTTTGCAAAAAGTAACAATTTCATCTCTAATATTTTTTTCAAGGCAATAGCTCCCCAAGTTTAAACAATATGCACAAAAGATCCCTATGGACAATTTCAATCCATTTTCACACTTACAAAATGACTAGTAGACAGTCATTTCATGAAATAAAAGAATATTAATACAAAAGCTTTTAAAAAATTCAAAAGATTGAAAATAAAAGAATGAAAGAATATGTTGCTTTCTTCGACTTTGACTAGTTACTTCTGACTTCCACTAAATCCGACCACCGCCATTTCCCTCGGTATCCCCGCCCCCCCTCTCTTTTTCCCTTTTGTGGAGGGTGGAAGGGTAACAGCTCCAATTAAGTCGCCTCTAAGGACAACAAAAAGGCGTTTTTCCTCCCTTTTTAGCTATATGTAGACGTAAAATTTCAGGACGACAGAGATTGCATGGAAATAAAAGAAGAAGAAACCCTTCATTTTTAATAGTAATTCATTCCTTTAATTTTTTCCATAAGAAAAATTCATATATTTCTATTCATTATAATTTTTGTGACTTGGATATCAATCTCATCTCAATTATTATTATTTATTTAGGTTTGAATTTTGAAGAGTTCAGCCTAAAGTAGCTATGACAGTAGTGGTGGTGTTAGGTAAGTGAATGGAAAAGATAATACATTGATCAATGTGCATATATAGCTTGTATTAAATGAGTAGATGTGAAAGTGATATATAGATGAATATGTATAAGTATGTGAAAGAGAAAGCGATAGAAAAATCAAAATAACATTTTAAAATTTTTATTTTCTTTTTTTTTTTAAATTTAAATGAAGGGTGAAATTGTCTTTACTGAAAAAGTGAACAGTCAATTTGATGGAAACTATCCTTAAGGACATTTTGTTCATATTTTTGAAAAGTTGAGGACCTATAGCACTGAAGAAAAACGTTATAGGCGAAATTGCTACTTTTTGCAAGGTTGGGGACCTGTTGTGAAATTTACCCTAAAAATAATTAAAGTTAAAATTCTATACCTTTGTGTGTTGAAGGAGAATTAGTTCTTCTTTTGGCTATGCTAGATCTCTATGTTTGGTTCTTCATCCGACCCGAATTTACTAAATCGCTAGTTCAATCTAAATCTTGAAGAATAGCGGAGAAAGTTCATGGGTAGAAATAGAAACTAGATTAAATCAAATAAGTTGATCAGTTAAATTAATCGTAAGAAAAGATATGTCTTCCACTGCTTTCTCCTTTAAGCTGATTAGATTAGATATAAATTTAATTAAATATTCAAATCGGTCCATTTCTCAAAAAAGATATGTTTGGGTCAATTTTTTGGTACCTTATTCGCTACACATATCGCCTTTATGTCAAAATGGCTGAATTCCTAAATTAAATTAAAATTAATCAACCCAATTTTTTGCATTTAAAACAATGAGTTTCTTTTGCCTAATTCTAGATCATCTTTCCCTACTTCTACAAGAAATATTCCAAGGATCGGAAGAGCGTCGTGTAGTCCCTGATCATAGATTGACTAGTCGTCATTATTAGAGGGGTTAAAGACTTGGTTTAAAGATCAAGTATATTTAGTTAATTGATTAAACTATGCGACGTTGGGAAATTTGCACCATTTTACATCTAATGGTCGCGGTCATTTTCTAGTCTCTATTTAGTCATAATATAAGAGGCTTGTCCAAACTAAAATATCCTTCTCTCAGCATATATTCCTGGGCTCTTTTTACAGCTCTTTCCTCTCCTTCTCTCTCTATGTTTCCCCTATTGAATAGACGTTTTTTCCTCACAAATATTATCTCCTAATCAATGCATACACTCTCAACTATCCTTGAATGATCCGGAGCTTTATTCTGGACCAGTCCCACAAAGATAGGCTCATTTTCCATTTTTATTTATCCCGAATTATTACTGCCGCTTGTTTTATTGACAGTATATTTATTTTTTGGTTTTTTTAATATTATTTAATATGCATTGTAATACTAACCCGCAATTAAATGTTGATTCCCTTAAAAATATAATAAAAATAGTAACTAGTGATATAAATGGGGTATTTTAGAAAAATGTATGATAGTGTAAATATGTTGTGAAGTATGTGAATGTGATTAGTTTGATCAAATTCTACTGTAAATAAATTGAGTTTGGTAACACATGGGGGTTGAACTTCCAAATTTCCAATCAACTATCCAAAAACTAATTCTCAACTAATTAAGGAGCAAACCTCAAGCATTATGAAGCATAAAGCGGTCTAAGTTCAGGGATCTCATTATTTGAAAGAAATAGTGAGATTTTACACAGCGGAGAGCTCTTGAATGAAATGGCGGGAGATCAGGACTAACCTCTTGAATGATTCTTGAAGAAGATCTTTTGTTTTCAAGTGGTTGATTAGCCTTTATAACATATCATTTGATCCTTTCAGATCGGAAGAGCACACGTCTGTATAGGAATTCCTAACATAAAAATCCCTACATTTTATGAAGTGACCACCAAGATAGGAACAGCATTACACAAGCATCACTCTGGGTAATTTTTGGTTAGAACGTGAAAAACAGGCATATTGAAATGAAACATTGTATTTCAATTTCAATCTCGTCCTAATGCTGATGTCATGAAAGTAATGACATGTGTTGAAAAATTTTATGCTGCTCTTGTGATTATTGTCACTTTTCAGGGCAAATAATAATAATAATAATAATAATAATAATAATAATAATAATAATAATAATAATAATAATAATAATAATAAGATGAAGAAGAACTAGAACAAGAAGTAATGTATCTTTAGATCTAATTGTATTATTATGTATATATCACTAATTTAATTAGGGATTTATTAAACTAAACCAGATGTATCAATTTCTACATTCTACAACTTAATTAAAAAGGTAGTATTAATTAATTTTCTCTCTCTCTCTCTATTAATCTGCAAATCAAAACTTGGTACTATTGACTTGGTAGAAGAAACCTTGGAAGTCCTACTTTGTACCCAAAACTTTGGACATCTTCTTGAACTTGTTGTCTAAATTCTCCAAAGCTAAATCTTCTGTACACTGAGGGCTCATTGCAACTCTGTATAACAGTGTCATAGGATGGACACATAAAATAAGCAATGGAGAATCTTTCTTTTAACTCGTTAGCGAGGACTCGATGCTCGACGCTTTTGTAGACATTATTGCTCCAAGCCTGCAGCACCATAAGCAGGAAAACATTGGTCAATAGGATTAAATGAAAACAAGAAAATGTCTATGATCACTTTAGGACTTATGGAAAATTGCACTATGGTCTTCAATCTATTGCCCCAGCATCAAATTAATCCCCAACCTTTCAGTGAAGTTGTACAATCAATCCTTACATGATAAATACAGTCTAATCTATGTCAGGTAGTGACGTAGTACTGGCAGGCCAAATTAAATTTTATGAAACTAGACTTTTATGACGTCACATGGACTATATTCAGTATTACGTCACATGGATTTTATTCAGTATTGAGATTTACTGTACAACTATGACGCAGTTAGGAGTTCAAATTAACTTCTCATATCTAAAGGTTGAAGATGAATAATTACTGGTGGAGTGAGGCCGAAAATGGCAACAAGAATTACGAATAGATGACCTGGAACAAATCGCCAATGTTGATAATTAGGGCTTTGGGGTTCGGTTTAACGGCAATCCATTTCCCATCCTTCACTAGCTGTAGACCTCCAATCTGATCCTGGTGCAGCACTGTGAGGAAGTCACTGTCAGTGTGTGGCATTATTCCAAACATTTGGGGAGACACCGGGCATGGTGGATAGCGATTCATTCGAAGGTAGCAAGTACTAGGTAGACATGTTTCTTTCATGAAAACTGACTTGTGACCCATTTTTTCAGCTAATATGTCCGCCAGTTTTTGCGCTAGTTCAGACACTGTTGTTGCATACTGTTCCATTGTGGAGCTGTAATTCACAAGGAATAAACAAACATGACACTGATTATGGGTCAGTTACATTATAAGGAATTACAGGAGACATGTTTAAGATGCTGACTCGACTAGACTAGAAACAAGAATGACTAAAATATATCGGTACATAGGTAAAAATGTTCTACGGTTAACTATTGTTGACAATACAAAAGAGTTGTGTCTTATTCCAAAAACCTATGAGTCATCATGTCACTGATATCCACTACAATGAAAAAAACATGTTTCCACTCCATTTTTTTAATGTTTTCAACTGTAATCTATGTTTTCTCCAGTAATTTTTCTGTTATAAAATGGATATACTTTCAGTATATTCAAAGAGACACCCAGACATAAATGTAAATGATGTCTCAGAATCAGTCACAAGTAAAACAATGTCCTTTTGGCCATGTCCTGGCCTATTAGATTAGACACTTGGAAAAGTACAAGTGGAGATAGCACAAGTGTTAATGGAGAGATTCTCATCCCTTGGTAAAATATATGTGGATCAAAATTGCCTAGTACCTTATGCCATCTTTAGTAACTCAGAGTATTATAACCCTCAAAGACTGTTAATTTCCGGTCTTGCGAGGGGCTACGGAAATTTGAGCAACTCCAACCACTAGTTAGCTTGGTAATTCCAGTGTAAAAACCTACCTAGTAATTGAAGCAATTATTATGTTGAGATTGAACCACTACAAATCTTAGGTGTTTGTGTTGTACGTTTACTTGTTTTTAACTGTCATTGGGTTTGTCATTGTCTGCGTAAAGAAGGATTAGGACTTTGTAATGGTTTCTTTGGACCACATTTTGAGTTAGGCGCATGACGAGGTTGCTTTTACCTAATTAAAAACACGCCACAAAATTACAAATGATGAGCGAACGAAAAATGCAAGGAGAAGGCTATGGAAATGAGAAAGGCGTTTAAGGTAAGAATAACTGTTCGATTATAAGGACAGCAAGATCATTAGATGAATTAAAGGAAACATAGTAAATTACCTGAGATTATTGAGGCCACCTGAACCCAAAATGTCACTCAAAGAAACATGAAAAGCCTCAGACCAAGATAACTGACTCAGGCAAGTAGCCATTGGCGACCCCCATCGATAACTCCCAGCAGAAAACTTCAAATCTTTTCCATTTATTTTGTCCTTAAATGGTTTGTTGAACAACTTCACCTGTTCTCTTCTCATTTTCTCCAATATCTCCCCGGGTATGCCATGGTTTATGACTTGGAAGAAGCCCCATTCCTGAGAAGCTCTAACTATTTGTTTCTTGCAAGTTTCCCTATCTGAGTCTCCAAGTTTTAACTGATTCAGATCGATCAGTGGTAGCTCGATTTCCTCCATCACAGACAGCAAGGGGGAGCTCTTCGGCGATGTATTAGTCAAGTCATTGAAGAGTGCCTTGTATGTTTCTTGAAATGGTGGATCAGGTGATGATTCATCCATTCTCACAGAATACTAAATGAGACATGAAATGAAAATCATCAATTTGGACTATAATTCAAGTCTTGCTACCTCTAAAAGGCAAAAAACACAAATTCGAGCAGCATATTAAGGTTTTTGTTATGAAGACGAGATTTAAATAAACAAAAAATATTTTGTTTGTTTGAACTTTTAGATGAGATCGTCCATCATACCTCCCTTCACACAACGTAGCCTAAACGCAAATCTCTAAGAAATAGATAACAAAGAAAAAGAAGGGATTGGTCCTCCATTGGACTAAGTATAAATAGCAGGAAAAGACACAAAAATCTTAGCAGTGGACAGCTGTAGCCTAACACAATTGGCTTAAACTTGATTTGATGAGTGTTTGGATGTTAATATGACAAGAAGAAGAGTATGAAAAGTATATTTAGTCCTCCCTATGTTTCTTGTTTGTTGGTCGATGATAACGTTGTAGTCTTCTTTCTCCTTTGTCCTACGCTAAATGGATGAATTTGAATGACAAAGTGTGTAATGGTCCTCCTGCTTGTCCTTCACGTTTTTCGTTCCTTTTTTGTTTTTTCTCTATACTTAAGTCGAGATAAATTACAAAGTTTAGCAATCCCTTCTCGTCAAATAACTGAAGAAATTGTGAGCTTTTCTTAAATATACTAATAATGATGACCATAAGAGAGCGTCCATAGACTTGTTACCGTCCAACTTATGAAGTTCGTGTGCACCATATAGTTAACTGACAGCAACTTTCATCGTCTAATGAGTCCGTAATATAATAAAAGCGTGTAATTATATATAAGTTTTCAAGGTAGTTAACAACAACTTAATTTTATCGTCAGCTAAGTCTCATGATATAACAAAAAGCATGTAATATTTGTCTTCAAGAAGGTGCTCGAATCTTATCGAGATTGAACTATTCGCTAGCCAGGGGCATCGCGTTTGAAATTAACAAAAGTACAAAAGACAGTTCATTGAGCAATAAGTTACATAAGTCTCAAGGAAATGGGTAATTGGCACAAAATTAAAGGTCCCTACCTTTGAACATACTTGTGTAATTGGTCCCTACCTATGAATTCTTTGCAATTTCATTCCTACTTTTATATTTTCTTAGCACAATTCATCCTTCATGCTAAATTACTCCTTTATTACAAGGGTATTTTTGTCAAGTTGCATTTGAAATTAGAAAGAATTGTAAATTAAAGTTCCTAAAATAATTAGCAGTATTGAAAAAAATAAAAATAATTAAACAAAATACATTTTTTTGGGTAAAAAAGGAATGAAAAATATCGAGGTGAGTTGCAGGGGTAGTGGTTTCATGTAAAAAATGAATGATTGAGATTATTAGTGAGATTAGAAAAATAAATAAGTTGTAGTAATTTTTTTCTTTTTGTTTTTTTTTTTATTTTTAAATACTTATCTTTATTTAATCAATAATTTTATTCAGATTGGGGACCATTTGTGGCATCTTTTTAAAATTTAAAAGTGTAAGTGGACAATAACACCCTTCTAATAAATGACGAATTTAGCACTAAGGATGAATTGTGTTAAGAAAACCTAAAGGTAGGGATGAGATTACCAAGAACTCATAGGTAGGGACCCATTGTACAAGATTGTACAAAGGTAGGGACCTTTTGTGCTAATTACCCCAAGGAAAAATACAGCTCAGTCAAATGCTTCAACTTATAAATGTGAGACAGTGTTCAATCATCTTGCATTTTTGTCTCCCACAATAGACATAAATGTGAAGGTGTGAATAAACATGTCTGCAGAAGATTTCAAAACTCTTTAAATAATTCCTAAGTTGAAGAATGAAGATAAATCATAAATAATAAAATTCTTTAAACAACCCCCCGCCCCCAAAAAAAAAAGTCTAGTCAATGTCTTAAATATTTAGGTTAATACAGTCACCAGTTTATAATACCACGTAACATCATATTATTGCACTATATTCCTAAAAAATGTAAAAAAAAAATACTTTTGCTCAACTGTAATTTCCTACTTAATTATTTTTTCAAAAAAGAATTGGTAGAATTATGACAATTGGTTTAATTATGGACTAATTACCATATCAAAATCATAACAAGAAGAAGACATATAGCATGCATGTCAAATATATAGTTCTAGTCTTGATTAACTTAAAATTTTAGACGAGACTATAATATCTTGCTTACTTGGCTGAGTTGCTCTAAAGCGTTCAACGAGCTCACCATCTATCCTCCGATGAGTCTTGGACCTGCCATATATTCCAGCAATAAACATTTGTGAGAAAACTAAAGATGAACAAATGCAAGTGTATTTTCTTTTTTCGTTTTTTTTTTTTTTTTTTTGTGCATGGCAATATATTGTCTTCAACTAGCAAACAATAGCTCCCCAAAAGAAGACCACACAGTGCATGATCATGACGTCTTTCGGGTTTGTTACTTAAGGTTATTAGGCCAAGCCAAATCATGTTAATCGGCCGAGAAACACCAAAGGGATGATAACAGGAGGCGAAAACTTACTTGAAGAGAATCGAACTAATTACGGGCGCTAATAATTAGCAAAACAGTTGGGAGGGGAGAGAGATATAGATATTAGGCGTGTAAGGATGGAGTCCTGGAAGGTTGGAAGGATAGATATTTATAGTGAAGATTGGGCTCCTTAGATTGGATTGGTATGAAGATATGATTCATTGTCAGCAGTGAGAAAGATTGAGAATATATGTTTAAGAAAAGAACACGCGGCTTCTAAAGCAATCAGAGAAACCGGTTTCACCCTTTTCTAGGATTTGACACTAGCTCTGTACTGGAGTACTGCAGCTGCTTTCTTATTCCATTTTCTGCATTCGTCTGTTGATTTTGCTTATTTACCTCTTGCAGAAAAAAACCACCTTTTAAATTAATTAAATTAATAAGTTGGGTTTCAATTATTTATGTCCTTTCAGCTGGTATAGTTTGTGACCTAGTGTGAACTGAAAATATTCTTTACATTTGCTTAGGCAATGGACAAAAAAACTACTGTAGAAGTGTGGTCAATAGTGCTTCAGCTATTCACATTTTGAGCGAGAGGTTCGAGGTTTGAACCACACCCATCCCTCTGCTATCTCCCTCTTGTATTTTTAAAAAAAAAAGATGCAGTCGATCATCAAGCCGAGCCGCCAATCCAGTGATGTAGGTGGGTAATAGGCATTGGTGATCGACCCAACAAAAAAAACATTTTTTACCATTTAAAATATTCAAAAGAAAAAAAATTAGTGTTTCGGGTTAGCGGTTGTCAATTTCAGCTACCCCTTCCAATATCTTCTGGCTAAGCCACACGGGTTGAGTTGAATTTGAAGAAATGTCTGGAAAAGATAACGGGGAGCTGTTATTTTATTCGTTAAAACACCGCTACGATTTATTGTACCGGTCATCCATATAATAAGTGAAGTAAGGAACGAATCATGCCTTCATAATCCATTAATCCATTAGTGATTTTCCTCCATAATCCATTAGCCATTTTCTTCAATGATTTCTTGTATTTAGTCTCTCGATTTTTATGCCTAATTATTGCCTTAGTCATGTTTGTTTCCTTAACAGAATTCGTTTCAAGGGAAGGCCGGTTCAAAATCTTCCAAAATCAACGGCACTGTCCAAACCAAACCTAGTAGAGGCGTTTGGTTTCGTTCTGTGGTTCATCCATATTGAAAATGTTGGTTTGGCTTTGTGTTAGGCCGAAAGAAAATAAACCCAGCCTAAATAAACCATGCCCAATTCTAGTTGCGTTAACACTTTAATAGTTGAAAGATTTGTGGTCAAGGAGATAGCTCAGTAGTACACTACTAGAAAACAGGTGATTGCCGATGAAAATTCCAATGGCCACAAATCCATTGATAATTACCAATCTCAGAAAGATTTTAATTTTATTTATGGCTCTTAGGAAAAGTTAACGGGTTTATATATATATATTATATAATTAAGTTTTTAAAAGTGATCTAGCATCAGACGTCGTAATGACACCAAATAGTGATGTTATGTTCCATAATATCAGCCATTAACATGTTGTCTGTCTTCAGTATATATTTTATCAAAAATAATTATGGAAACAAGTCGCGAGGCTAGTTATATCTTCCGATTGTTGCCCACAGTATTTGTTAGGCAACCAAGGAGATGCGTTAGCGTCGATGCGGACAAATTAGAAAGGAAAGGCCCCCTTAGTTATGGGCTTCTTTCAATTGGGGTAGCACTCAATTAGATAGTGAATATATACATGTTTAATTTGATGAGTTCAATGTTTTGGGAAATAAGGTTAATGCAATAATATAAACTAAAAAATGGTTGAAAACGTCTCTCACTATTGCACATTCACGCGCAAGAGATGATCATGAGGAGTATGAGAGAGAGAGAGAGAGAGAGAGAGAGGGAGAGAGAGCAGGGGAAAAAAAAGTCGAGTCATGGAATTAGTTTACATAAGCTTCACGTCAAAGTACTATTGAACAATAGCAAAAATACATGATATTCTTTTGAAGATAACAACCAAAATGATTTGATTTATTGTGATCGATCAAAACAAAAGAACTATGTATGCTGGTTTGAGGTCAACCATGTTGAGATATTGTGACCCCTGGAAAACAACATAATCTTATTCAATTTATTACAATCAATTACAAAAGATAAAATTAAATTATCTATCTGTTTTACGATAGAGGAGTACATACATTTGCACAATTGACAATATAATTAATGTAGTGGCTAAAATAAAGATGCATAAGTGGATCACTTCAATCAATTAATCATATCAAGCTAATTTCGATACAAACTTATTTCCACCAACAATTGTATCCTTATGACTGATCATTATTTCATATCAACCTTATATGACATATTCTATTTGTTGTCTTAATAGAGAGAAATTTAAGGTGATGACCAAATGGCCAAATCAAGCTAAAATGGGGGAAACCATAGCGACCAAGTTTGATCTGGAAGAAAAAAGGTAGAGAGAAATACATTTGAAAGAAATTGGAGACCAACCACGTGAAGAAATTGAGTCTGAAGGTTGAAATCGGCATGAAAAAGAACTTTTGAGCCGATCGACCTCAAATTTGGAAGTTCAGGTACCAATTGAAGCAAATTTTGGGACAGGCCATTTTGTAAATTGCGGCCGCACCACAATACATCGCGGCTGAATTGAATCCTAGAGCTAGTCAGTGAGCATGGGATTTTGCATGCGACTATAGTGCGGCCGCAGGACTGGCTACAATAGGGACTCAAAATACTCTGAGGGCGCAACAGAGCAGCATTGCTGCTTCTGAGTATTTATCTTATATCTTGAGGGCTTAATTCCATTACTCATAAGGGTTAGAATTTTTATGCTAGTTTGCTGAGGTTGGGATTATGAGTTCAAGATAAAACTTATGCTTTTACTAGTTTTTAGCTTTCCTCGATAAATTTCAATCGAGTGTGGGAATTGGCGGTTCATATACCAAGGGGTCCTCATACTCATCACTTGATCTGAGGACTTTTAGTGCCATATTGCATTCACCTGTTGTGGCAAATTCTCCCCCACCTAGGTCATTAAACTTGATTCCATGTATTATAATTTAGTAAATGAGCCAAAAAAAAGTACGAAACCCATTATTATTAAATTAGAAAATAAAAG
This sequence comes from Nyctanthes arbor-tristis, assembly GCA_963692815.1. Lineage (NCBI taxonomy): Eukaryota > Viridiplantae > Streptophyta > Magnoliopsida > Lamiales > Oleaceae > Nyctanthes > Nyctanthes arbor-tristis. The sequence continues at coordinate 21,890 of CAVNYN010281775.1, forward strand.
AAAAAAAATAAAGCATCGATTGAATGTCCACGTAGTATAGAAAGGGCCAAAGAGTGCAGAATGAGAATTTAAGTGGTTCATGTGCTTTGCTTGCAGAGTAAAGGACATGGAGTAGTGTATCTCTAGGGCTCACCACAACAGAAAATGTTTACAACTATATATTTTCCAAATTGACTACAAAATGTGCAAAATTGACTATACATTCTTGAATAATTGAGCTCTTTTATTAATGAGATATATATCTAAACTCTTTCACTTTTTTTATAACCATTAATGAGCCATGTTCTATCGATATAACGAGTATTAAACATTAAACGTTAATAAAAGGCCTGACTTCACGTTCAAAATAAAAATTCAACCAGATAAATTTGCTAATTGTTTGTTAATGTCGGAAAATATACCACTTAGATCTATGCGTTTTGAGGTATCTTCTGTTTAAATTTGGAATTGCTAACGTTGGGGAGAATTGTAAATTCAATGTTGTACTTCAATAAAATTGAGAAGCTCATATCTTTGTCCCGATCTTTAGGTGCAACAATGCATGCTTGACATATCACCTCGCCCACCCCACCACTTTCAATGCTAATAGTGTAGTAGCCTCTCTTTACTGGCACCTTCTAAGATATCTAATCTGGCATTTGTTTAACTAGTCTTAAATTACTGTGTGACTGATTTTTCCTCTTTTTTTTTTTTTTTAACCATTTAACCAAGCATAGTGTCTATATGCCCATGTGGTGATCTAAAGCTGTATATCTGCTTGTTGACACCTTGAATACTTCTCACTGAACTCTCCGTTTTTATGGCTCTTGGAGAGTTGAATGAAACTATGGCTTTATTTCAATATTGCAAGGGATCCCAAAAATTTTTAATAGATTTGTCCTATGTAGTATTGTCCAATGCCTTTGACAAAAAGGGATCCTAGCTAAATGGACGGTGCTTGAATTTTACTGTTCTTCGCCCGCATAATTTTTTAATTGTAATTCAGTCCTTGAATTTTTGGACGTTGTTGCAATTTCCAAACTTGTTCGAGTTTGTCTACTTAAAATTTTTGGATTACAAGAGTTTCGAAAACCACTCCAAATTTCGAATAAAAAGCCCATCTTTATTTTGTTTTCTTTTCTTTTCCTTTTCTTGTTCCTTTTTTTTTTTCTTTTTAAGGGAAGTAGAATCGAAAATTCAAAATGAGTGGGACAAGTAGGGGTAATGCTTGTAACCCTCACGAAATATATAGATGAAAATAGTTTGAATTGTGTTTATTCTAAAGCAAAAATAGAAACTAATTAACAAGTGACATTCATTCATAATGACAAAAACGTACTGTGTAGAACTGAATTTGAAATCTTTTCTTTATACATATGTCTTATTTTTATTTGTTTACTTATCAATTTTATGTAGGCACAAGTGATGTAAATTTAAAATTTAATTGCAATTATAATAGCAGACGATTTGATTGCCAAACGGAGTTTAAGATTTTAATGAAAAATTATGCATTTGGATGAACTGCGCCAATTTTTGAAAGGGGTGGGGCCTCCCATACTTGAATGTTAAGAACGAAAGTGTAAATAGATACAAAGGTTGGAGCCCTTGTTGCAAATTACCCGTAATAAATTATATATATATATATATATAGAGAGAGAGAGACAAGAAGAAGAAAGAAGAAGAAGAAAAGCAGCAAAGGCATTGTAATCATGGGCTGTGGGACAATTCAACGATAGAAAATAGGGCAATTGAAATTGGTCCAAGCATGTACAGTCGTGTCACACTTGAAAATCAGTCCCGTTATAAGGACTAATTAAGAGCCGAATGTTATAAGTCACAACGCTTTCAGTTTTCATAGGCCAGTACTCTAGTCGGCCGACTTAGTTGGCCAGCCAAAGCTAGAAAATAACTACTCCTGTCTATTAAATTTTCAAATTATTATACTTTATTATTTGTTAATTCTTTAAAAATTTAGGACAAGATTTTTGATATTTGAATAAAATGTTATATTAAAAAGGACACTAGATAACATTCTATTTTGCAACACATCAGATCACTTTTAAGTCAGTAGTAATAACATGAGTCAAATGTTTGTTTTTCAACTATTTGTCTTTATTTAATGAACGTGAGGATTTTTTCTTTTTTTCCTTTTTTTAAAACACATCTACTGCAGTCCACCTCAAGCAATGATCTATTTAGACGCCTGTCAACTTATTAACAAGATAATTCTCTCAATTGAGAACTGACCTATCCAATATACTGATTGAACATATATGGTAGAGCCTACTCTTTGAGTAGCTAGTCTTCGTAATTACTCTTTCTCACACATTTAAGGACTGTCTTGCACGTATTATGCAGGGGGCATGGCTCTCTTGATATTACCATGTGGGACTTGAATCTCAACAAATGCTGTTCAAAAGAAATTTTTATTTAATTTTATGTTATTTTATTGTTTATTTATTTTTTCTAACTTGTTGTAAAGAATGAACCACGTGAGCTTGGAAGTCGGGACCCGAGGCATTATTTGATTGATGTGACACATTGTAATTATTTTAATTAGTTGTCCCCAAAATGATTAAAATTGTTATCTGCCACCCAAAAAAAAAAAAAGTAGACAATGAAGGATGGACGGTCGAACTCTAGAATCGAAAATTATAGAAAGGAATTAGAACATGTTATCTTTGATCAAAGACTATAACAATTAAAAGATTTTGCCTTTATAGATGAAAAGGTAAATTATACTTACTCTTAACACAGATACTTAAAAGTCAAATTCGGAAGATTCTTTACCTAAAACTTGCAAGTCAAAACACATAGCGTTGTTAACTTCTACTGTGGAGTGGATTTGGCCTCTGTGCTCCGACGACATGACCAAACTAACATATTTCTAATGTTGTCCGATTTGGTACCAAGATTTCAAATAATTCCCTACTAAAGAGAGGTCTAGAGTTCGAATTTTAAAGACACGTTCACAACCTTTAAAAGATAATCTGTTAATAGTTAATAGTTCAAAAAAAAACTGTGTGATCATCTAGTCACAGCATAGAACCAAAGGGCCATTGTAGAGGCCAAACCGTTATATTATTAGTCTAACCTAGTCGAGTCATGCCAGGTCGGTTTTTAAGAAGGTTAATATAGATGCACATAACGATGCATGTATCAACCGAAAAGGTGTCGAAGTCAGTTTGTTGAGAGGGCCCACACCGTTGATTGGGATGTCAATCATTAGGAGACCATTAGATTCGGCCCTTTCCGCAGTGTTTATTGGCAAAGCATAATAACACGTGGCATTCCAATGCCCGGAAGATACTTCCATTCCGAATGCCCTTTCATGTGGATTGTTGGCAATGGAGGGATAACGTCATTCCTGGCATCACTAAAGGAAAAAAAAATATATATATATATCACTCCACTATTGGATATTACTTGTGCAAGCCAATTGTCGCTCAAGTTATTATATTTCTCGCGAGGAAAATAGAATAGCCCACATACTGGCTGCAATTGCATGTAATTTAAAGGAGAATATTCCATGGACTGATAGCGCACCAATGTTTTCAACTCCTTGTTTTATAGGGAGCAGTTTAGATGCGATATCAATGCAAACTCCCTTTCAGAAAAAAAAAAAAACCAAAAAAAAAAATTGTTACATAGTAAAATTCGTTTTTTATATTTTTGCTTTATTAATTTTTAACACGATATTGACTAAGTGGTAAATGGGATAAGTTTTTTTTATCAATTTAGTAACAAGTGAAATAAGTTTTAAAATTTAGTGGCTTTGAAGACAAATTTTGAAAAATGTTTAATGTCATTTGAAATACATTTTAAAGTATAATGGTAAGTGAAATAATTTTTTTAAAGTTCAGTGACATTAAGGATAATTAACTTACTAAACCTCCAACCCTAGAACCCTTTTTATAAAGATGTTTAAGTACTATAGAAACCCTAGAAGTTACTTTCGGAAATTAATAAAGTACCAAAATTGACCGTACTTAATTTTTATAAAAAAAGAAAACGAAAAAAAAAAGATAGAACACAAATAATTCTGCAAGGTCCTATGAATGCATTCATTCACTTCTTGCATTTCAGACAACTGTGTAACTTCAAATATGTTAAAGCTTGATCCTCTACACCATCAGAAATAGAATTAAATTTTGTGAAAATGAGTAGTACAGATATATTCATTTTGTGGATTCGATTGATTTAATCAAGTTCTATTTTGAATCATAGTGGATTTTAATAAAATGCTTTGTGTCCCATTCATTTTAAAAATTTTTGATGTATCAAAAAACCCAAAATAACTTGACAAAACCTAAAACCTAGTAATACAATCCACAAAAAGTTTTGGATTTTGTTGTGAAGGACAACCTCCCTCCAAACTCGTTAAGGCAACCCCCAAATTTTAAGGGGTCATTTCGCATGATCCTAAAAATTTTTGGGCCTTTTTTCCAGATGATCCCAAACTCAAATCAACCATAAACTTAGCACTCATTCATCTCTTTGACAAAACCACCATCACAATGCATTCCCAACAAAACCAACAAACACCTTTCAAACTGACAATACATGTTCATCGCAATCAAGAAAATCTAAAAGACTGAAATGTAATTTAATATTTTGAGGGTATTTTGGTCTTTAAATAAAAAAGAGGTTAATTTCACATATTGTTCCCACCTTTGCATTTAGTATCACCTATGTCTCTAACCTTTTTTTCTGACCTTTTAATAATTCGTACTATAGGTCTTTTTAGACGGTTTTCGTCAATTTTTCCATTAATGCCCTACTCAAATTACCATTTTATCCCCTATATTTTAAATTATAAAATAAAAAGTTTAAAAACAAAAAAAAAATATATTACAATATATTAAAAGGGTGAATGAGTAGGAAACTTTTGATTCCTACTTCACCTCCACTTATTTCACTAATTTACACTAATGCCCCCTACACTACTAACTTTAAAAGCATTAACGACGTTTGTAAGTGCCACAAGTAGTCTAAATAGGGACGAAAAATTAAGCTAAAATGCCCCTAAATGTATGAGAGGCGGATTAGTAAATGCCTCTGCAAATGGCGCCTCTAATAATAAATAGGGGCGTAT
>CAVNYN010281776.1:0-10440 GCA_963692815.1 Nyctanthes arbor-tristis
GCTCACACTGGTTTCAATGCTGGATAACTTTTCTAATTGCCAGAAGGGATTTTTTTTTTATTAATCATCTTTGATGGTAAAAAAAAAAAAAAAGAGGAAAAAAAATTATTTGGTAGCAGCTGGAAACGAATCTCCCCGTCACCTCGTCCTGGTAGTTGTCGGGCTTAAAGTTTTACAAACACTAGTGTCAAAGAGATAACTCAACCGGCCGGCCTATATAGTTCATGAAACAAGAAGAAATAAGAGTAAAATCATTTAGAATTTTAGAGAAGTTATAGAAAGTGACTCACAGTATGCATATGGTCGCTCGCACTTCATATACACTTTTGAGCGTGTTCATGATTCTTGATGCTCGACAAAGGATAAAAAGGCCCCGCACGGAGGTATAGCTCAGTCACTATAGTACTATGTACATCACTGGACATTGATAAGCTCCATAAGTTATTCATCGTTGAAAAAGCATTTTAAAATAAATAAATAAATGGATATAGTACAAACCAACTCATTTTAAAATAAATAAATAAATAAATGGATATAGTACAAACCAACTATGTATTGATGTATTATTACTGTACTGTATATGCACATCTTACCATGCAAAACCATGGGAATGTGTAATACAAATTTATTTATGTCCACTGCATGGTTGATGGGGGCCTCAAAAACTATTGATGAATTTCATTTAGAAAAAATAGGAAATAAAAAATTAGTTGTTTGTACTATTTTGCACTATATGATCATTCTCACCACTTTCTCAATCGTACCTCATTATTCCTCGTTTATTGTCCTACTCTTCTTATCAAGCGGTTCAAAACTCTTGATCATCACGTACCGTGAATTGCTCGTGAATCGTGAGTTGCTCCCGACTATTAACCAGTTGATATCTATTGAAAGAAGATTCTAAAGTACTCACGTCCACGTACGGTGAACTCTGCGTAAATCCTAAGTTGCTCTCGAGTCTCAACTATTAGCCAGTGGATATCCATCGAAAGAAAACACGTACTCATAGAGCAATGATACAAATGGCGCAACTTGACATTGAACTTTAGGGTTGCAAGTTGTATATCCTCCTTTTGATTCTAACTAGGGTTCCTCCGAGGCTACCTAATTGAGACAAGTTGTAGACAAGAACAATCATTGGACCGAAATTATTGACTTGCTGTAGACAACCATGCAAATATGTCATCATTCACGGTATTCAAATGCCAGTGCCATCGGTTTGGTTTTTGTCCTTTTTAATGAATTTCTACTCATTTATGAAAATTTAAGGTCTTTAGGATCACTTGGCCGAAAAGAAATTTAAGTCTTTTATTGGTATCTTTAATTTCTAAAGCACAGAATCTTGGGTCACTTTCTGTGGGATTTTGGATTTGGCGTTATACAAAAATCTTTATACAAGGCAAATAAAATACCATCAGAAAGTTCTTGCAGAGACGAATATTAAAAAATAATTTTACGGATCTCAATTTGGACTTTTCTACAAGGAGTTGTTGGAATTTTACTCTACTTTGGTCAATCACCCACTTTACCCGAGAATTAGATGAGTTTTCATCTTTTGAAGAATTTTTATAAGAAAACTTAGTATTATTTGACCATTGAATGCACAAGTATGTGACTTAGAATTCATCCCTCAAATAAACTTTTGGTAGTTGCCTATGCATATAAAGGGGTTTTAAATTTCATCTCAACTATAAAAGGCACAGTACCACGTAAGTCCTGGAAGTATTCAAATTTGAAATAAAATTTATATTTTCTTTAAGAAGTGTTGAAACTTTTTCAACTCTTTATTTCTTTAGTGGATTTCAGTCCCTTTGAATGGTGATATTCTGTATCTCAAAGGCATGCATTTGCTTGAGTGGTAAGCTGTTTTATCCCCGTTATTTGGTCTTCTTCAATCTTCATTCTTCCAATTCCGTATCAGGAGTGTTTAATTAACCATATTGTTGACTTTAATGATATTGTACCCTAACTCAGGAGCCTGACCATATAGATGATCAAGTGGTAAATTATTTTCACTTTTACAAGGAGATATATAGAGAGCTAAATAAATTGGAAAATGTACCCGTCTCCTGTGGATGACCTTTAAAAAAGTTCATCTGAAAGTCATTTTGTTTTGGTGCGGGGCGGGGTGGGGTGGGGTGGGGAGTCTTATATTTGAGGGGTGATAAGGGGTGGAAAAAACTATGGTTGGGTTGACAAATGTAAAAGAGGGGCCGAATTTAGCACCTCATTTAGAGAATTTCCCGTTACATTTTATCCCACCACTAATAATGCTCTTATCAATTTATGACTACCTAATGTAGTTAGAACAATCTAGAGGTCAAAGCAGAAGTATAAGCTTAGTTTTACTTTGTAAACAACATGGTCTCCATCTTCATAATGTGGAGATCACGGTTATAAAAAGTAAACTCACATATAGGTTCTTAATTATATTTTTACAAGTTCCATGTTTTCATAAGATTGTTTCCATAGAAAAATTACTAAGCATGTATTAACCATCTAGTTACTATCATGTTATAGAGTTGATTGTAAAGCGTTTTCGATCTTCACTACTCATTTTCAATCATTATTACATTTCTAGTTTGAAATTAGAACAAACACAACACAAGAAAATAGATAACTATTTAAAAACTATTGAAACACTGTGTGTTTTTAATCTTCAAATAAGATTTCGTCGAGACTGATTGATTTGCCCTCGAGTAATGTTCCATCAACTTTTTGGATGAACACAAAATTCTACAAAATCGTCTACGTTAATCATGTCATGAAAATCTAAAAAATTATGTCGAAATTGGAGTTATTGTGTATTTGAGATTAATTAATTGAATTAGGCGGACGCAGGGGAGGGCCACCCTGCGCCCGGGCTCAGGGTAAATTTGGGGCTGGTCCAACAAAGAAAAAAAATTAATTTTTTTGGCTTTGGGCTGGGGAAAAATAAAACGTGGAAATTAGTCAATACACGCTCATTGATTCTTGTACTTAGAAAAATATTTATTAAATGAATTATAAATGTTAGGTCATTTTATTTGGAAGAATACGGTCAGTGTAATAAATTACAATTGAGAGTGTAATAAGTATTTTTACAATTTATTTTCAATAACTACTCCAAGACTAAAATAGTTACAATTGAGAGTATTTTTTCAATTTTTTACAAACGTAACAACTTATATGTAAAAATCCCAAATAAAACTGGACTAGGGTAGCAGCTTCCACAACCGGCCAGCCAATAAACCCATACTCGACACAACAAAAAAAAACTATCCTAAATCCCCAAATTCTGGTCGTTCGTCATTCAATTGAAATTTGAAATCCTTAATACCCTACCTCTTGAACCAAAACAACGATAGTTCTACTCCTGGTTGGCCTCCAGCTCGTCCGCGCCTCCAGCTCCACCGTCGGTCCACAAGTCTAAGGTGGCACGCCGCACAGTTCATTCCAGACTCCAGAGGCAGAACAGTAGCGCCAACCCTGCTGAACAGCTGAACCTAGTCCAAAATCTTTGAAGTTCAAAGAATTTAAGTTTGAACTTTGATTCTTTGAAGGTAATTTCAAAATTCTAACTTCTAATTCTAAATTGTAATAGCCAACTATGATCTTAAATATTCTTGCCATAAAATTAGATTTTTTGGAGTCCACAGGCCACAGAGTGATAAAAACAAATCATGAATTTGTGATACAATAAATTTTTTATATCATGGACTAGAATTTTGGACATGGATAATATGATAAATTTACCACTTACAGCTTAAGTTCTAAAAGCAGTATCCTTGTTTTCACTTGATCGTGTATCTCCTATAAATTATAATCAATGATGAAATTATTTTTCCCATTTTTTTTTGCTCATGACCAAGAACAAGCAATTGAGACAAAAATAGTAGCATTGGCTATGTTAATTGATGAGAGACTAAATGCGTTTGGGTCCTTCAGTTTTAGTTTGTGTTTGTATCTCCTATTTGAGACTACTTTGCAACCGCAGCCAAGTCCCATATTCAGTCATTAATTGTGATGAAAAGCTTAACTAATATCACACCATTAACTTTTTTTTCCCAAAAAAGAAAAAAAAGAAAAAAAAAAAACTCATCATAAACTTGCAATTTGTTAGCATTAAAAAGTAACTTTACAATGTACTTGTGATACATCAGTTTTGATATTTGGAGATGTTTCATTTATTTCTTCTTCCAGTATGTGCCAAAGGTTATTTCATTTTGTAAAATAGACTCTAACTAAGCTTTTCTGTTAATACAATTCTTATAAATTTAAATCTTTCGCATATTAAACTTGCATAATAATGACCTTGTGAATATTGAATGTTGGATATCTTGATTTTATAGATTTCATTATGGCCACACAACAGCAACCTAAAGTAGATTCTCTAATGTTGGATACCTTGATTTCTTACAAATAGTTTGACAATTTTCATCGAAAGGGAGCTTGTTAACAAAATACATATAGATTATCTAATAAATGAATTTGTTAAAGTAAAAAATCGTCGGGTTCAACTTACTTTTTAGCCTAATATTAGCTTTTGATTTGTTAAATATTTTTTGTAATCTGCATGATTTTGTGTACTCTTTTGAAAAAAATAGTGTTTATATAAATGAGTTTTTGATATTTCAGTCTGGCTAAGGGTAATCCGATGTGCTGACTACGCCCCTTTGAAACAAATTTATTACAGACTAAACTTTTGTAGTTTCTTGACAGATCGGAAGAGCGTCGTCTTTTGCAACCTAACCTTTTATAATATCTAATGATTAGTCCCTATTGATATAGAGGTAACGGGTTATTACTCGAACTCTTCTTCTGGAATTCTTAATAATAGAATAATACATTCATAATCTAACTGGACCAAGGAGTTGATACGTCAGTAATGATTTTTTGTCAGATGTATGACGAGATTATCCCATCATATACACGTATTGAGAGAGATTATTGGGACAATTGTGTGCGCTCCACATACATGAGACTATAATATTTAAGTCCCCTTAATAATCTCTAGTCACGTGTGCGTACAGAAGGATGATACAGCCATACATCTGGCGGGATATAATTAGTTGTTGACGCGTCGTCCAGAAAGTATGAGAACTGAGAAGTGAAAAATAAAAGAAATAAATCAATCAATTTTAACTTTTAGAGTATCTCCAACCTTCTCCACCCAAAATTGGGGATGGTCAGAGGGATGGTTTCACTCCAACCATCCCCTATACCCCTCCAAATATGGGGGAGGTGAATAGTAGATGTTGGTAATTAATTACAAAAATCTATATTTTTTTTACGAAATTGCCACTACTGTAATTACGACAATGCCATTTGTGAATTAATTTTGGTATTTAACACTTAATTGTTCTAATTTTGAGTTTCAAATTTTTTGTGTAATGTCTAGTTTTTTTTTATTTAATATTTTAGATTTCCTTTTTTTTTTACAATGATATTCTTTAATTGACTCCTTTCAATGTATTGATTATTTAACCTTAACTAATTATAATTATTATACAAATTAAGTATGGTTTTAATTAAATAAAAATATTATTTCTATATATATATATATATATTAAATGACAGTTTGTCTGGCGTAATTATAAAATCTTTCCCGCCTAAAGTTCTATCTAACACAATTACTTATAATGTTATACCATGTCAGCTGTCACTTCTAATAAAAAAAATTAGTATTAATGTAATAATGAAGGATTGAACTTGTGACCTAGATGTTAAGAGTAACATGCTTTTAAACCATTATGCTAACACTTTTGTTTGTTAATAATTTTCATTTATATATTATTATTCTCGCGTGTTTTTACTCAAAGAAAATATTAAATTATTAATAATTGTTTTGTCTACATCGTCTTTAAATTTATAAATATACAAAATTGGATTTATGAAAGAAATAAAGAATTAATTTAATTAATCTTATAATTTTATACAAAAAGTAGAATTGACAAAAGGCATTCCCCAATCCGATTGGATTCCTGAATAAATATGAATGTGAATATTTTTATTTCTCTTTTATTTGAATATATTAATTAATTTCCTCTAATATTGATTAACCTAATTGAGAAGAATAACATTATTTTGTATTCCTATCTTCAAGTTTATCTTTTCGAGATTCAAAATTCCTATAAAAATCACACTTTGTTTTTGGCTTATAGTTACAAAACGAATAAATTGTGTTGTATAAAATGTTTTTCCTTTTAAAGAAAAACAGTCGTAATTATTAACATTTATAGCAGGAAATATTAAGAAAAAATTACAATTATAATTTTTAAATAAATCTAAACTAACGATATATATGTTTATTTACTTAAATATTCAATTTAAGAATAAAAGTTCTTAAACGATTAATATGAGTTATCAAGTAAGTTCCTCATTCATATTTATTTCCGCTATTTTATTATTATTTGACGAATACGAGTTATCAATTATGTTTTTTATTCATATTAATTAATTTTCATTGTTTTATAAATTATAAAGTACAAATTTTTTATGTGAATGGATATCGAGGGAATACAGGTATGTACATACCCATACATATTACGAGACTGTTAACTAGCATTATTAAATAAGTTAGATAATATAAACGTAAAATATAGTAAAACATGAATCGATTACATAAACGGATATCTATTAATATATTATTAATAAAATATTAATTTAACGTGTCAAATACTAACTCAAAACTATATATTTACTGCTTTTATTATGCAAATCCAATGACACGTACATGTTCAATATTTTATTCTCCATTATTATTGATTTTTTTTAGAACTAGTCTTCCCATGTAACACATGGGTAAGATATTGGACTCATAATTACTATAGTTGATTGTGATTCGATTATTTCATTGCTAAGTATTACAACTTTGTATGGGTTGGACCTGTGAACTTGAATGACATGTTTGAAGGGACCCAAAATTATGGACTAAGTTATGCAACTAAATTTATATTCAATACTCAAACATTTTACTAAAAATATCCAGTTGTGATTTGTGATTTGCATATCAATTCGTAATTCTAGAAAATGCAACCAGTATATTGTACTTTATTTATGATATGTTGTTTAAAAGAACAAACTTACACGTTAGTGTTGATACAAATGTACATTATAACTCTAACGATTGTCATTATAAAATCATGCTACTTTTTTAAAAATTATATTTGTTATTTACTAGACTAAAATAACAATGTGATATTATGGGTACTTGTACAAAATAAAACGAAGTATCACCCAGTTAAAAAAAGCATATGAGGAAACGAGGTATTATCCGGTTAAAATGGGTATGTCGAATGTACTTTCGTATATGTGTATGAAAATTTTTATCTGAACAGGTATCGAGCAAATACATGTATATACATTATTTGCCTGATACATATTATTAGACTGTTAACTAATAATATTAAATAAGTTAAATGATTTAAAAGTAAAATATAGTAAAGTATTAATCTAGTACATAAAATGTAACTATTAATATGCTATTAATAAAATATTAATTTAATGTGTCAAGTGTTAAATCAAAATTCTATATTTGCTGATTTTGTTATGCAAATCCGATGACACGTATCTGTGCAATGTATGGGTAAGATTTCTTTCGATTTCACCGTTAGTAATGACATTGGTGTTGTATGATATTTTTATGTATCTTGGTATTCTGTCTTTTAAGAGATTTCGTTTGTTATATTTAGTGATAGTTATACTTTATTTTCATTTTCAACTTTTGATCTAAGGTAGGCACATGTACAATATAATATGATATTATTTACTTTTATAGTACTATAGTGCAATCATGCATAAATACATACATGAATAAGACGGGTTGTGCAATGTGAATTTGTTTGAGTTTTTCTGTATGAGCTCAATCTAATTAACTACATTATCTTTTAATATTGTTGTTGGCTGTCTTCACAACCCGAATTCTACTATCAAAATTTATTTTCAGGGTGAATTATATGAATCTTTTTTATTTTATCAATTATCCGAGATACTTTTTTATTTCCGTTGTCACTAAGAAAAAAAATATAAATTATGACAACATTAATTGTATCGAATGTCACTGAATTTTTACCTTACTTGTAAATGGATAAATGATATTTATTTGTCAATAATTAGATCAAAAACTTTAATTTAATAGAAATTAGGTCTCTCCATTTTAATTATCAACAATTATATTACCAAAGTTATGCGTAATTACAAGAATGTCACTTTGTTAAGGCTATATTATTACCTTATCATCATCAAACTATTGTCTCAAATAATAATAAAATAATTACTCTAAATGACACATTTTACTAAAGAGGAAAAGTAGAAAAATAATTTTAGGGTTCACAAAGCATTTAACGTCTATCTTGACATATAATTTTAAATAAATTTTAATCGATTGCCATGCATCGCAGATATAGTTATGCTATCAGTTTATCATATTCTAACAACTTCTACTGAAAATATTTACAAATCCAAATTCTTAAATGCGATACGATACTCTAAAATTTTCAGTCATAAATCAAAGTTAAAGATCAGTATTCCCGATATATTGTTACGAAATTTTTATCATTCGACTATATTGTATAGTGATACGAAACTTATAATCTTAAGACATAGAGATCGCATCATTTAGGTAAAAATTCTATCTGGATCAGATGCATGTAACAAATTTTTTTATTGTAAGAAATATTCTGATATTATTTTATCCAGAACTTTCTTTTACAATACAAATTACATTTGTAAATGTTATAGTTTTGATATTCTTTTAGGACATCAAGTATTTAAATTTTTATTAAATTACTTTTGATGCATGACTTTTTTATTAAATATCTACCTGTGCATCGCACGGGTGAAAAATCTAGTTCTTATTCAATTAAAAGAAATGAAAAAAAAATAAAAATGGGTTCTCCTAAATTTAGGGGAAACCATTAGACTGCAACAAGAGTTTTAACTTTTAAGAGACTTCACCCATTATATAGTTAATTAACAATAAAATAAAAGACCAACCAAACAAGAATGCCGGTCAATGTACCATGATTCTTACACACCAAAACATCATTTCTTAAACACATTTTATTTTTATTTTTTAACCCAAGACTTTTCACCTGTAAGTAAACATCTAACTACTGTAACACAATTCAAATCACATTATTTCTTACACTTCACTTCTAATTGAAGGGTAATTAATAATCTAGAAAAATATTTCTTTGGTAGCTTCTAGATAAAATATTTCATAATCCAAAATGGGAAATATCAAATAAGTTACATTGACAATAAATAAATAAATAAACAAACTCACTTCTGCAAAATGAGGAGGCAATAATATTTCAAATTGTATTGTAGTGATTACATACTCACGTTTAGATCGGGGTTCAAACCACATTTACTCTCTCCTATATCACCTTGTATGCAACAAAAAGAAAAGGGAAAAAAAGGGGAAAATGGGGAAAACTGTAACGTGAAAACAAGAATTGGAGGTACCCTGAATGGTGGGAGCTGGCTGTAATTAGTTAGGTCCTAATCTTTGAACTCTTTTACAATCTAGTATTTAACCTTTGATTATATCACACCACCCCCTTAAATTTGAAACAGTGATAGTGAAAAGAGCCTTTCCAAATGGAAAATATTAGTTCCACGGTTTTTATTTTAAAGTACGATAAAAATATGCATTTTAGCGATATAAATATTCATAGATAAGTTCTATTGAAGAACGATACTATACCTTTTTAAATAAAATAAAAGATAAAAAGTATACACATAAAAGTTGAAAATAATCGAACCATCACAACCCTATCTCTATTCCCCCCCCCCCATCCACTTTCATACCATCGCCTTCAGTTCAAAATTGGCTCCCCATGACATGCCAATTGATATTTTATTCTATTAACCCGAATTTGCACAACAAAGTCATGTATTTTTGTGCGTGTCATTTTTTTGGTTATATAATATAGTAGAATCCAATTCTTTTTCATAACATTTTTGTTGGATTCCGTGTCAACTTTTGAAGGCTAGAGGACTACATTGGAGTAGAATTGGAATTTATAGAATTCTCTTGGAAATAATTGGCGCTATCCATTTGTAATCAATTTCACTCTTTACTCGTGTTGCTGTGTCATTTGGATCATCAGAAAAATTACCGTCTACTCATTATTTCCGATCAATAAAAATTAGACAAGTGAACTTGAGGGTCCTCTCTAGATTACAACAGTTGAGCGTTTGTGCAATCATCTTTTATTTTCAAAATTCTAAATATTTTTATTTCTAAAGAAGCACAAAATCCAAAATGTAGAAAAATAAGAAGTTATGAAAAACAAAATTATACTCCCCCTATCTCGTGAAAATAGTCCTCTATCTATTTTTTATAATATTCTTGAAAAAGTGAAATTTAAGAATGTTTCTCCTTATCTACCCTTTAATTTAATTATTACTATTATATTTTAATAGTTTTTATTTACTGATAACAATGCACAT
>CAVNYN010281783.1:0-10317 GCA_963692815.1 Nyctanthes arbor-tristis
GAGATAACTGCCTTCTTAGCCAGAACCTACAAACCTTTTTCACTCATGTGCCCAAGCCTCTTATGCCACAGATCAGGAGAAGGATCTTCAACTGCATTTACCCCAATCTTACAAGACTTTGCATAAGTCTTGTATTGCGTGCAACAAAGCTTTCCACTAGCGACAACTATTGATCCCTTTGATAACCTCCACTTCTGATCACCAAAAGTACTGAAATACCCGATTCGGTCGAGAGTATTTATTGCAAGTAGATTAAACCGCATGTCAGGAATATGCCTTACATCCTTCAGAATTAGGGTGTACCCCATATTTGTCTCCAGGTGAATGTCACTGATCCCCATGATTTTGGAATGTGAAGAGTGAGCCATATTTGACTGGCCATAATCACCTGCTCTGTATGTAGTAAACAACTCAATATTTTTGCAAACATGGTATGAGGCACCACTGTCAACATGCCACTCAGTAAGAGGGTCTCCAACATGCAGGCATTGACCCACTCCACAAGAGAGTACATCACTAGTCACCACACCTACAGTATTTTCATCCTCTTTCTTCTGATTAGTACCCTCCTTCTGCTCTCTCAACCAAATTCTGCAATTTCTTTTATAATGACCTTCTTTGCCATAATGATAACAAATCTTATTATCTTTTGACTTTGACCTGCCTCTAGACTTGCTGTGACGCCTTTGCCCTTTATTCTTGATTCTTCCTCTGTGATCATCTGAAATAAGAGCCAATGTATTATCTGAACCCACATGCAAACCTGAAGATTTCCTCCTGATTTCCTCATTATGCATACTGTTCTTCACAGAAAATCCATAGATAATACACCCTCTGAAGTAGAGTTACTTATTGTCACAACAAATGTCTCCCAACTGTTTGGCAAAGAACTCAAAAGCAGTAATAATTTTAATTCATCCTCAAGAGTCATTCCTATTGTCACCAGCTGATTCACAACATTCTGAAAATTATTCAAGTGCTCTGTCACGCTCGTACCGTCCTTATATTCAAGTCTCTGATCAGAAAGGACTTTCTAGCTGCAGTTTTCTTCTCAAACATAGACTCCAATTTAGTCCACAATTTATTTACATCTGTCTCTTGTGCCACATGAAGAAATACACTATTATCCACCCACTGCCTTATCGTCCCAATAGTTTTCCTGTGCAATTTCTGTCAATCCCTATTTTCCATATCTTCCGGTTTAGAATCACCACCATCAATAGGATCATGCAAATCCTTACAATAAAGGATATCCTCCATCCTAGGTTTCCATGTCACCCAATTGTGATTGGTAAGCCTGATCATAGCACTACCAACTGGGTCATCTATTTTAATCCACATAATTGAACCTGTCGCTCTAATACCACTGTTGGGAATATAACCAATTTCCCTAAACCCGTGTGATTAAAAATAGGCAATCAATAAATCAAATAATAATATACGTGCGGAAACGTAAACAACACCAAGAATTATTTAACGTAGTAAAACCCTCCAATGAGAAGGGAAAATCGACAGGCAAACCGACAACTCCACTATCACCAAATAATAATGGGAATACAATGTTTATCCTCTTAAGATTATCGCCCTAAATCAAGAGGTAATCACACACTACCACAATCACGCAACACTGTCAAGAACAATATTCTTGGCACCACAAATAACTCATCTAACAATATAGACGGAACCCAATAATCAATAATAAGATATGATGAAAATATCACCTAACTCTTTTCAAGAATTAACTCGGAGAAACTACCGCTTGAAGAAGACGAATACCAAATCGAATGTCGAAGAATCTCAAGCAATAAAAAAGCTGAATTTACTTCCTCACTTTCCGTGCTTTAATTAGGTGAAATTGTGTCTGCCTTTTTTCGTGGCTTTCCGTGTTCTGCCTATGACCCTGACTTCCTTTCAACATATATATATATATATATACTAAACAAAATTAAATCCTAGTAGGTTTAGGATTTCGTGTCCCTCAAGGTTTTTAATTTTTATTCAGCTAAATTACTTAATTTATCCTCCAACTTTTATCTTGTGTTTAAGTTGGGTATCATCATGGGCTAGATCCGCCCAACATGTCTCGTGCTCAACTCCATGGAGGAGGCTAAAAATCTCATCACTAAATTGGAGATGATACAAAAGGTTCTGGACGATGCAGAATATAGGAGTGTTACAGACCAGAAAGCCGAAGATTGGCTTGACAGAAGAAGCGGCATATGAGATGGATGATGCTTTGGGCGAATGGGAGATTAAGTTACATCAAGGGGAAATGGAAGAATCTGATCAGGATGTTTTCAACTTCTAAGAGAAGGTAAGTTTCTTTATCTAGCTGTTTGTTTGTGCTTCAAATATGTCCTTGAATGCCGTAGTATTGCTTGGAAAATTAAAGGACTAAATGGAAGTCAGATCGGAAGAGCAAACGTGAATGAGGAAAAATTTAAATTTCTTCCTAAGATAAGCGGAGTTTCTCAACGTGAGAGAGTTAAGGAAACGTCCGATATAATTTCTGAAATACATGGTCGAGAGGATGCCATGAATAATCTAGTAAACAAGCTGTTGTCATATGATAGTCAAGAAGAGAATAGTATGGAGATTATTGCTATTGTAGGAGTTGGTGGGTTAGGAAAGACGACTCTTGCCAAACTAGCATATAATGATCCCAAGATGAAATATTTTGAAAAAAGATATGGGTAGGGGTTTCAGATCCTTTTGATGAGATCAGAATTGCCAAAGCAATCATAGAACAAGTGGAACAGAGTAGGCCAAATCTTGAAGAATTTCAATCATTATTAAGACGCATTGAAACTTGCATTTCAGGAAAAAGGTTCTTTCTTCTAGATGATGTATGGTCCAAGGATCAAAATAAGTTGAAACCATTGAAAGTGTCTCTTAGTAAGGTAACCGTGGGAGTAAAATTTTAGTGACAACAAAGAATCACAAACTGGCCGAAATGATGGGTGCTACTCAGTTGCAATCGTTAGATCCACTGTCAGATCTTGATTGTTGGTCAGTGTTGAGCCAGGAAGCTTTTAAGTGAAGGAGGAAGGTGGATCTTAAAAGGCAAGAAAACATTGGTAAGGAAATAGCCAAAAGGTGCAAGGGCCTCCTACTCGCTGCAGTTACTTTGGGAAGTCTCTTCGGAAGAAAGTCACTTTAAGAGAGTGGGAGACAATTTTAAATAGTGAGATATGGGAATTGGAAAAACTAGAAGCTTTTGAACTTCTTCCTCATTTATACTTGAGCTACAACGAATTGAGTCCCCCTGTGAAGCGTCGCTTCTCATATTGTGAAATATTTCAAAAAAGTTCAGAAATCTATTAATTGATAATCATGTGGATGGCACAAGGTTTTCTATTAAGTGGAAGTTCAAAGGAGATGGAACTAAAGGGACATGAATACCTTGAAGAGCTAGTAGCAAGCTCTTTGTTCCAGGAGATAGAAACAGAAAGAATTGATGACAAAATGAATTATTGCAAGGTGCATGATATTGTGCACGATTTTGCACAATTTCTCACAAAAAAAATGAAATATGCTCCATCTTTGAAAGAGTTGGTGGAAGGGCGTGAATCACAAGAAATGCATCTCTTAAGAAGGCTCGTCATCTAAATTGGCTAGATGAAGAATATGATTCAATTGTTTCGTCGTGCAACCTTGAAAAGCTTCGAAGTTTTCTTTGCAAAGTGATAAGTGTATTTTATATGCAAAAATACTTCTCTTAACTTATGCAATTCTATATGAAATCGAGCAGATTTCTACCTAATTTGTGTGGATATGGTTCATATAGGTGAAAAGCTCAAATTGGAGTGATACAAGTGAAAAGAACTATTTTTGAACCAAATTGAGCTTTACATGCATCAAGATATGAAAGATTAGGAGTGGGAAGAGAAAAGATCAATGTCAACAAGTTTGAGGACTAGATTGCACTTTGTGAGAACTTAAAAGAGACTATTTGGGTCATATTTGATTATTTTGAGGACCTTTGTGATGCATTCGAGAAGTTTTGTACTTGTATAAACGAAGAAAAAAGCTAAAAAGGACCATTACTGAAAGAAAAAGTCAAATCAGGGACTGAAACGCGTGTGCTGAAAGTAGGGCGCGGATGGGGCGCGGCAAGCAAACCGCCCCCTACCCATGGCCCAGCCAATTTCTCTGCGGGTAGGCCGCGGCAAGCAAACCGCCCCCTACCCGCGGCCCGTATTGGGAGACGTCGTTTACGAGTTTTCAGGCCCTTTTTGACACATTCTAGGGTTCGAAGGCCTCCCAAACTATAAAAGAACGAATAAAAAGAGGATTTATCATAGAAAATCATTCTTGAGGGCTAGGAGATTGGAGCAAAGGGCTTGGAGATTGAAGCCGGGGGTTGCGTGAAGATTAAAGAACGGAGTTCTTTGTTTGGTGCAAACGTTTTCTTTGTTATTCTTCGTCTTTTCTTTGCAAAAATCTGGTCATGTATTTAAGCCCTACGAATGCTTATGTTATGAATTCTTTTATTATGCGTAACTAATTTTCCATGTTGAGACAATCGATGAAGCAATAGACATGTTTTGATTGTGTTAATTCCATTCATGACTCTAATTGTTATTGTGTGTTTATTTTCTATTGTGATATATAATTACCTTTTATAAGTCTGATCAACTTGTAATTGCATTAGTGAATTCGTGAGGAAACCGAGAGGTAAGTCACCAGTTTAGCACTTCAATGGAAAACATAAACTGCATAGAAGATAGAGATATACTTTTATGATTTGTGTGACCACAGAAATTGTTTCTTGTTAATTAATGCACTCAACTAGGTTGAAATTTACATAAAGATATAGTGGGTTTACTTGGTTGGGTAGATTTAAATTTGCTCGAGAGAGGTTTTCAATTAAACTTGTGAAATTGGTTGTGAGTACATGATGGTGAATTGTCATGAATGAGATTGCATAATTGGAACGCCTGTTTATTGTGGATTCGTGAGTCTCAACGCCTTCATTCATATATTTTCTAGCCCATTAATTTAAGTTGCTTCCTAGATTAAAATAGATAGAGCATTTAATTTTTAGTTTAAACAACCTTATTATTCTTTTACAAACTCTTAATTTCCTTATTCAATTGGTGTGAAATTGACTCAAGTGAGATAGGTGACAACTTTCCCTGTGAGATTGACATTCGGGACTCATCTAGTCCTATACTACTTGAACGGTATCGTACACTTGAGATTTCGCCTATCACAAAAAAGACCCTCCTCCACATGTAATTAGAAATCTAAAATGTGTCAGGGCATTCAGGGCATTGAATATAGATGGATTTTATTCGGGAGGGGATATCTTGGATGTTGGAAATCTAATTCACCTAAGGTATCTCACGTTGGACGGTGTTATTACAGAAATTCCTAGATTGCGCGACTTGTATTATTTGCAAACGTTGGATATTAGAGGGTGTTGGGTTCAATTCAAGCTTCCAGAAGAAATTTATAAATTAAAAATCTCAGGCACCTTCTTTTTGATCGTGGTCTCTTACTTCCTCGACGCTCTTCCGATCTAACAGATCTTCGAACACTGAGTTACTTCGAAATAAAAAGAGGAGGAAGTAAGTTGGGATGTTTGGAAAACTTAAACTAACTTGAAGGAGATTTATCCATCTTTGTCAATGGTTTAAATGAGGAATCAGACGTTGTTGAAGCTAAGAATGTGCAATTGGAAAAAAAGACTCAGTTGCGACAACTGACATTGTCTTTTGATCGAGAAACAAGAACGGATGTGATTGAGGCTCTCCAACCGCCTTCACATCTATATCGTCTATGTCTGCAGGGATGTACTCAACTTCCTAACTAGATTCCCTTAACTATCTAAAATCTCTTATGATGAAAGGGTATCCTACTTTTCCTTCATTATTATGGAGTCTAAATTTCCTTGAGGAACTTGAAATTCATTTCCCGAGATCCTTAGAATGCTTGAGCTGCCATGAATTCCAAGGAATCACATATGTGATTGTTCAAGAACGAAGAGCAATAGTTGCATTCCCCAAGCTAAAGAGGCTACTATTTTCTTGCTGCTTCGAGCGGACAGAATGGGAAGACATAACAGAGGAGTTAGTAGAAGAAAATGTGGTCTCCATAATGCCTAGTCTGCTGGAATTGGAAGAGATAAATTGCCCCTACTTGAAGTCATTGCCTCATTGCCTCCTTCGTGACACACCATTGGAATGTCTAAATATTTTTGCATCATATCTTTTAATCCAACAATACAAATTGACCGAGGGAGGATATAATTTCTTTATTCCCATGTGTCAAGTTGTAGAAACATTATTGAAAAAACATATGTATTACTACCGGTGATAATCGGCGTGTTCGATG
This sequence comes from Nyctanthes arbor-tristis, assembly GCA_963692815.1. NCBI lineage: Eukaryota > Viridiplantae > Streptophyta > Magnoliopsida > Lamiales > Oleaceae > Nyctanthes > Nyctanthes arbor-tristis. The sequence goes on from CAVNYN010281783.1 coordinate 6,340, forward strand.
TCTTAGTCTAGTGATTTTAAATGATAAAATAAATCAAATGTAGAGATGTGTGATTTATTTAAGTGGACTTGTCATTTAATATTTCCTAAGGATATATTGTGCTCATTAGTTGTGACGACTAACAATAAATAGCAATAGTCGTCCTTTGGTGTATTCTTTCTTGTTTTCTCAAAAAAAAAAAAAAAATTCTATTCTTCACTACATGTGGTAATTACAATTTCATTTGTAGTGTAATGGTGTTAAATCAAATAAAACATCAAAAAATGTATTTCATTTAAACGAATTTATCATTTTTAATCTCAAATACGAGGCCGATTTTATGATCTCCTTTATTTTGATAAATAAATAGTTACATAAAAACTCTTTTTTTTTTTTTGGAGTGCATAGTGAACTTTGTTTCTCTAACAAATTTATTTATATTAATTTAAGCAGTGCTGTGCTTGAGATTTTAGGGCCCTGAGTCGAAACATAAAAAATGGGTCCCTAAATTGTAGAGGGAGAGGGGGTGTCTGTGCATATATTTAAATTTTATTTACTTTTTTTTAATGGAAAATTTTGTTTTTCCTTAAAAAAATAAAATAGGCAAAGTAATTACATTAATCACATAAAAAACATATTTAGAAAAAAATTATTCATTTGTTACTGATATATATTTTTTAACTAACAAAAATATAGATAACATTTTGAAACACCCAGATTTTTAATTAAAAGACCAATAAAAATATTCTTTAAGGGAAAAAAATATTTTGAATTGTAACGCTAATAAAAAAAATTTAATCACAAAATTGAAATCATAAAAATGAAAAGACAAAAACTAAATATATGAAATAGAATTTTTGTTAAAATATGTTGTAACATTTAATTTAATTGACAAAAACAAACTTATAAAATAAATTAATCATTTATATAGGCTAAAAATAATCTTTAATAAAAAACTAAAGAAAAGTATTTTAATGAAAAATGAAAGGAAAAGAACATAGGAAAATGCAAATTAAAACCATGGAGGGAAGGAAAACTTTTGAGGTTTCCAACCAACTAAACTACATTACCAATCATAGCATAGTTTTTCATGGGATTTTAGATTGGGAAATTTACCCGTAATTTGTTACAAATGTAACTATTTGGAAAAATACTACAAATTGTAACAAATCGAACGTTTGTATCAATTTTGACTAAATTAATTGTAAACATACTTGCTTTCTCAATTTAAGGAAATATGAAATGAAAAGGGAAAAGAAGAACAAAAACAAGTTTTAATACACGCAAAAAAGGAAAGAAATAATTAATTAATGTAATTGTCTTCTACCATAACTGAAACACTAATGTCCCACAATCAAATTAGTACACTAATTGTCTCTTATCAAAACTGAAACATTAATCTTTTTTTTTTAACACTAGTCGTATCCTACCATAAGTGAAATACTAATTAACTGCAATTTCTTTTCCACCGGAAAAGAAATAAATAGCACTTTCCTTACATTTATTTTGGTGTAGTCTGATCAGTGTAATTTATTATGTAGGATGAGAAAAAAATATGTTCTTGAATATGTTGCGAAAGTAGTATATTAATGAAATCCTATTTAATATGTTAGTGTAATATGTTACAATTCGTATATTACACATTGTTGTCGTGTAATTTGTTACAATTTGTACATTACACATTGCTTTTGCGAAAAATGGTACAGTGTAATTTATTTGACATTAAGTTTTTAAGTGTATAAAATATAAAGGTGAAATCCTGAAACTTATTAGACAACATGTAATTTCCTTCAAATTTGAACTACATACATTCTTAGATTAAATTTCATAAAACTTGTTAATAACAATGAAACTAATACAAACTACGGCAAGATTTACTGTAATTGACGAAACTTATTATACGATATATTAACTTTTCCGTGACTTGTAATAAGTTTACACAACTTGTAAACTTATATGTACCTTTTAATGACAATAATTGATGAGAATTGTAATAAAATTAATTGTAATGAGAATAAACTAAAAGAAATTAATAACACAAAAGTTAATTTACAAAACTAATGAAATATGTTACACAATAAACTTATCCCGAAGTATATCAACGCTCTTCCGATCTCTCACAACCTCCACCAGCCGCGACGAGCAAAATAAATAACATACTCAGTTGAGTTAAAGTAATAACAAATGAGCCTCGATAGAATAGGGTGCCAAATTTAATTCTCAACTCAGGACTAATGCTTTTCTAATTGAAATATGAGTTGTATCTTCTGTACTTATCTAGAATTACTCATCTCTATATTACCTCAAAGGAACCGCGATGACTTTTTGTTACCTCTCAAACATCGTAAATTCGTTTATAGAAAATAAACATCACAGTTATTCAATAAATAAATAATTGCTTATTCATACTTTGTTTACCATCCTAAAACTTTATTGGGGCAGATATCACAATATTAATATGTTCCCAAACCACTAGAATATGCCCTAGAGCGTTTATCAAAATGACCATAATCATTCCAAAGGAGTGGATTTTCAAAAAGAGTGGATCCATCTCCATCCCCAATTGACCACTATTGAAGTACCCCAAGCTTTTTTGCCGTTCATATGCCTTCTCGTTATTATAAGAGTACTCATGACAAATGGAAAATTCAATAAACAAATTCCAAGCATTTTTGTCGTTCGTACAAAGGGAATAATAACAACAGAGCATATTGCTCCAGTAGTTCCCCATGCACAGATCAAAACTTAAAGGCAAACTCCAATTAGCAGGTATATACCAAAGAGTCCACGCATAATTGAAATGTATTCAAGAACAATATGTAAAAACTTATCAACACAAGCACAAGTAAGCAAAGATTTATCAATACAAGTACAATTCATGTTACTCACAGTCAGTAGAGGAATTTCTCTTCAATTTTCTTACTTGAAGAGATTTATCAAAACCGATTGGGCAATGATTCAAAGGTCTCGATACCTCCTATAGAAAGTTTAAATCTTTCATTTATTGAACTTTGGAGCGTTAATAATTTACTTTCTACAAATTCTAACCCTTTTTCTATAGTTGCGTTTATTTCTTCAAAGTTTGTTCTAAATAACCATAGTTTAGAGCTCCCAAGGCCATGAGCTTCTTCCAATAACTTATACGTTAATAAAAGAGGGTACTAATATTATAATATTTCAAAAGTTTAAGAACCAAATGACAATATTAAAAGAGTTAGGGTCTTTTGAGAGTCAAAGGACCAAACTGTAAGTATGTTATAATTGGAGGATCATTTTTGAAAGAAACTAGGAGATGAGGGCTTAGAGAGCAATTTCTCAAGAGAGGAGAAATTTCTTGGGGCATTTGAGAGTAGGAGTTGCACCCCTTTTTTAAAATTGAAGTGTCATCATGGATTTGTGACAAGTGGCCACCATCAATTAATAGGTTTTGTGCACTGTTTCATTTTCAATTGGCTCTAATGGATTTTTGCCCTTAGTTTCATTTACAATTGGCTCAAATGGTTTATTACCCATAGTTTCCTTTCCAATTGGCTCCAATGGTTTGTTGCCCATCATTTCATTTGGTCTAACGCCGGATATATAACAAAATGATCTACTGTAATTTCCCTTGTAGTGTATTCCAATGTATCGTATGACACCGTTAACATACTACACTACATGGTATTAACTCGAAACTACGTGTGACTGTTAAATTAATTGTATATCACTTTTATTGCATTTAATATATGTTTGATTAAGACTAAGTACATGTTAATGTTGAATTTTCTTATTGCTGTTGTTAATTCAAGTGTTAATAATATTACTAGAACAATATATCTTATAACAAAAGATAATAGTATGATTTAGAAATAAATTACAGTACAGGGGTGGGTGTAAACTTGAATTATAAAATTAACTAGCTTAAAATTTAACTTTTGTAATGCTTGGCTGACATTTTTTTTTTATCTTAGTTCTTACTTCTAGTACTTGATTGTCATGTTTTCCATTCAAAATTTTTTG
>CAVNYN010281786.1:0-12261 GCA_963692815.1 Nyctanthes arbor-tristis
ACTCATTGTGCAACTGTACTAGGCAGTGCAGCTCTACCAGACGGTGCATGCGGCCTGGTACGACGGCATAAGTCAGTCTGTGCGGCCGCATAGATTTTATACGGCTACATGATCAGATCTGATTTCAAATTTTAAAACAAGATATGTTACTATAGAAAGTCCCTTGAAAATGCTCTAAGATGCAATGTTTTCATTGGGACCCCGCCATTTGTTGGCATTTACACTCCAATAAGGTGAGCAAGTAATAGTTGAAAGTTGAGACCGACATATCACACAATCTCACTCATCATTAATTGCTAATTATTAGAGAATGGGAAGGTACCTGCAACCTAGGAAGACAAGAAAAATGATCAATGTATCTGTTTTTTGACCGAATGATCAGTGTATCTGTTAACTAGTTTAGTATAAAATTATTTTGACGTATAATTTTTTAGGTAATATTATTTTATTGATTTATATCTTTCAAAAAAGAAAACTTTTTACATTTTGGAGAAAGACAAACGAACAAAATAACCGTCATGTGATATTTTAAATATTTCATAAACTATTTGAGGCCAATTATTATCCAACACATTACATAGTTATCGAGTTACAAACGTTGACTTAGAGTACAAGAATTTTATTGTTATACACTTATTTTAGGTGTATGATATCTTTCGTCATGAGTGTGCAGTAATACATGAGCAGTTAAAATATATCAACTCTTTTAACTTAACTATATTCGTGTATTGATACATATCTCATATTTATTTTTATTGAGTCAGATTGAGCTCTGTGTATAGAGTCCAATTATTAATAAAAAATAATCATATCACATGTAACACGTAACATGTAAAGTTTATATTAATGGTCAAACTTTATACACATATTTCAATATGACTCATTAAAAAAACTTCTACGAGCAAAGACAACACGCTCATGGTGTAGAATAAAAATTTCCTAAAATTTTTGGCGTGGGCTTTGGAGCATTATACACAGCCATGTGCTATCGTAATCATTTGGTCGGTCTGTGGTGCGCTTTTCTTTAATCGGTCAAATCACGTGCAACTCGTGGCTGACGTGTTTTTCATTATCATCAATTATAGTTCCATTTCCTTTTTTTTTTTTTTTGTCATTTTTTTTCTTTCATTTTTTTCCACGCCCAGTCACGTTAATTCTCTAAAAAATTTTAACACTTTAAAAGTGTTAAATACTCAATACTTTTAATCAATTAAAAATCCATACTGAGTTCATGGGCTAGATTAAACAATAAACTAGACTAGGTTCTAACTACATATATGAACTCATAATTTGACTATTGTGCTAGGTATTCCTAGAGTACAAGAAATTTTTTCACTAACTCTTTTCCTTTCTTTTGAGAGGAATAGTAGTACACAAGAAAAATGTTCAAAAATCCATATTTCTTTCCAATCTCATGATAATTGTATTTCATACTGTAATATGTTACCAACATATTTCGTCACGTTATGGAGTTGATTTCATAAAAAAAAGAAAAAAAAAAGGGGTTGTTGACTGTAAACTGGATTCCTGCTACGTAAGTATAAATTCATATGAGATTTAACTATAAATCTCGAAATAATATAGAAGTAGTTTTGGACTTAGTAGTAATAAGAAGACAAATCCAAAGATAGATAATTTGGTTTCATAAGTAAAGTACTCTCGAGTAAATAATTAATTGTCTCGAGTAAAATATAAAGAATACTTTTTTAAGTAGTCTTGGTTGGACATGTTTATGAAATTCAAGGGTAATGTTAAGCTAAGCCGAACACGATTAAAATTATTTTACAAGAAGTAATATTTCTTTTTTATAATAATAATAATAATAATAATAATAATATAATAATAATTTCAATTTCAATTTCAATTTCAATTGTAGCAATAAAAAATAATAATCACTAAATAATCCAATTGCTCTATTGTTAATAATTCCTTTCCCGAACCCTATTACACTAAACAACCCCACTCTCCCCTACCCTACCTCTACCTATTATGCCACCTCTATCAATGTCCACTAGTTGACAATAAATTTTTATTTCAATCAAATTATTAAAAGAAACATATATTGATAAAGAATTTTCATCAAATGTAAAATTCAGAATTGTTATTTTGGTGAGGTGAATATATAACGTTAAATAACATTAAAAACTGATTCAATTATTAGTTGAATCACAAGAAAAATGATTTTTAGAGAATTAAGAGAAAATGAGATTTGTGTATGTTCTTCGAGCGAAATAAAAGTGAGAGAAAGTTAGTTTATTTTTGAATATGGCGGGGGTATTTGTCACGCCCCCGCTAATTCTCCAATATTTCCGAATATCTTATATTAATTTACAAATTCTATAGCGGAAGCTTTAATTCAAACAGCGGGGACGGGAAGTGCAGAACAATTTAATTTATCTTATCTTCTAGAATTTAATAGACAAAGCTAATTATATAAGTTAACAAATCGTCAAACTTTTAAAGGAACCTTAAAGCTAGGTTTTTCAAGAAAATATAAAAACACAAGAAGTTATATTAATAAATATATTTCATTGATTACTGAAATACGCCAAGTCATTAGAAAACTTTTATAGGAAAAGTAGAGTTCAAATCAATATAAAGATTATAACTCATTATTTTCTTATATGTTATAAGATGTAAAAACATACATACTATAGAAGTGGGCATGAAACTATTAAATTTATAGTAACTTCAAAGGCAGATTTATACTACATGCACAACTCTACTCCATTTCACCAGCACGATCCAACTCCTGGCTTGCCTTGCTTTTCAGATGTTATAACTTCAATCATATACAGAAATTGTAGTAAAGAAGGGAATGAGTACGAAGTACTCAGTGAGTAACAAAAACTCTTTGATTTACCTTTTATATGAAAGATTTATTTTCCAGAAAATCATTCAATGCACAAAACTTTTCAATGCACAGATGGGCCCTATCACTAGTTAAACTACCGCCAAAATCATATCAATTCAATCATGGCCATGTACAATTAAGTCGATCCACATTTGAATTCCGGTTGACCCCTACCAGAATTCCAGACAGATTAATACAGATACAGAGCAGATACCACACTAATCGTGCTCATATCGGTATCATTAGATAGCTCCTAGTGTGGCAACAGAGCAGAGCAGAACAGATACAGAACGGGTAGAGCAACTAGTGATTCAAAATGCAATATGTCAATCTTTCTTTTCTATGCATCAGAATCCATGTTCATTGCTTTAATCAAATACATGCTTAGCATTTCAAAACATCATCAATGTTAAAAGGAAATCAAAGTGATAGTTATTCACCTCAAAGATTACCCAAACATTCCTTATGTAGAAAAGTATTATTAAAGTTTGGAAATTCCTCATTCAAAGCTATTCTTTAGATTATAATCTTTCTATATATGGTAAGGTGCCTTTTTCAAAGGACAATTAGGGGTTTTGGTGATCTTTTATTGGTTTTCTCCTTCCCTTGGCCACGTTGGACGAATTTTAGGATTTGGGAGAGAAACGGGATGGTTTGGGGGGTCTTTGGGAAGATTGAGGGCTAATAACCCTTTTATAATGGTTGAAAATTAGCTAGTTTTAATAAAATTTGAGTTCCGCCAACCAAATCCTGACACGTGGCGCAATATGCTACCGTATACTTGGCGGCAATTTGCTTGGGCAGCCTTTATTCTTTAAGTAGTCATACAATTAAGTCATAATACTTTGATCTATGTTATTCAAGGCCTTCAACTTAGTAGGGTTTACAATTCGGTGCTTTCAATTCATGTCATACTAATCAATGCCCACATCCTTATCTTTGAGCGACAATTTTTTGAGTCTTGTGACGTATCAACACAAATTCACATCGTTATTCAATACAGTAACCTTGTACGGTCAATCATTATTAATACAATGTCAACAATTATTTTCTCGTTCCAATCCATTGTCCAAATATCGACCATGTTACATTTGATCATGTTCTAATTTTTGACATTCATTTGACCAACAATCTTTCAACTCAATGCAATCTCATTGTTATATTGAAATTATTGATAGTCTTATAACCATTCAAGTATAATCCTATGGTCATATTTCAATTTTCGTCATTCAATTAAATGACAACTTGCCTTAAAATTTTTACGGGGTGTTACAGTATTTAGGTGTGGATCTCTGTTGGCGCGCTTGATTTGATTGTGAATATAGTGTTTGACCTTGGTAATCGTTTCATATGCGTTTATCTTTTAAAGTGTCTTTATTACAACGATTGGCCATTGATTCTTTAGTGCTGCGGATTTGGCAATTACCTATCGTCCGTGTTATTATTCACAAATGCCTCTTTCCAATACCTTCCTAATTATATTAGATTATTTAATTCTATGATCATAAGCCCCCTCACTTCCATCAAAAATGCTTTTAATATTTTTGAAGAGAGTAATGGGAGATGTTTTGGCGGTACGTCTTTATTTAAACGGCGCATTTGTTAGATATCGCCTTTTATCTACCCCTTATCTTCGTGATAACTTCTGGTTAATGATTCAAAAAGCCCATAGCGCAATTCCAAAGGACTAAATTACCACTATTTTGAAAAAAACCCCTTCGCGGGCACAAAAAACGAGACTCAAAAACCCTCCTCCTTCTATATTTATAATATGTATCGATGCACCTCCACAATTCTTCTTTTGATAACTGTGACAAACTCTCCATATTTGATCTTTTTTCTGGGGATCCAGCCTTCTTAGACCATCTTTTATCTGCAATTCCAATAGATGAGCCACAAATCTTTGTTAATTCGGACTTAACCTCTTCACGTCTTCCAGGTAACAGTCCCAAACTCTTCGAATTAGCAAATTGGCTCTACAAGGATTTGAGAGTTTCTTCATATGTTTATATTTTTAGCGTAGGTTGGCTGTTATTATTCTTAAATGTTGTTGCTTTTGATTTAGCACGTAATTTAGTTTGGGCTGCAAATTTTGCTTTCTTTTGTTTTTTCGAGGTTTTTCTAGGGTTTTCTTTTTGCCCGTTCATCTTCTTGACCTCTTTCCCTAGGAATTTATAATCCTATTTTTGCTTCCTTCTGTCTTTCATCTTCAATTACTATGACAACTAAAACGGTTGCTAAAAAACCTCCTTGAGATAGGTCTCGCAAAAGGCAGAAAAATACAGACGCTTCTTCATCTGTTCCTCATGGAGAAGTATCTTCCTCAGCACCTCCTATCGAGGATAGGCCAATTAGGGATTTTCCCACTGATACTAGCCTTTTCCATGATTCAAAGAAGTATAACCTAGATTAACTTATGTCTAGGTACTACTTTCCTTCATTTTATCCCCATTCTGCTGAATATTGTCTTCCTTCTTTTGACCCACCTTCCCCTTTTACCTATTGTGTTCCTGAGAAAGAAGAGACGATTGGGTCAACTCGTGATCGTGAAATCGCGATCTATTCATACTGTATTAAAACGGCCTTGAGATTTCCTATCCATCCCTTCATCTCAAATTTATTATTCGTGGCTCAACTGGCCCCTTGTCAAATTTGCCCAAATGCTTGGCGATGTATCAATATGTACCTTATAATTTCCTTGAGGAACAACATCACCCCCTCTGTTACTGTTTTTCGGCATTATTTTTGTGTTAAGAAAAGCCAAGTATAGCAGTAGTTGTGTTATCTTTGCCAATAGACAAATTCGGGGCTCCCGGTTGAACTTACCTGGGAATCCTAAATCCGTCAGTGGGTAGAGTGGATGATTCTTTTTTGTAAAACCCCCCGAAGGTCAAGACTTTGACTTCGTTAAGACTTGGCAATCACCTCCTGTCAAATCCTTTAATGCTTCCCATGTATTGTCTGACTCCGACAAAGCCTCGATAAGAACTTTAGCAGCTATCCCTTGCATGGATAAGGCTGGTGAGCTCTTACATGATAGGAATATTGTGACAGTGGGTCTCGGACGGCCCCCTTGTAAGACCTCTCATTTTCTTGCATTTTATTTGTATGAGATTATCGTCTTCCTTTGATGTTAATATTCTATGTTCTTGTATGACTTTCCTCGTAGTTATGAGTTAGAAATGATTTAGTGATGCCTATATCGCCTAGATAGTAGCTCAAAGGAGAGAGAAATGCTCCAAGAAAAGAAATCGTCAGGAAGCTTCAGCTACTCGATGTTCTATCGCTCAATCTTCAACTCAACTATTATCTAAAGATAATCACGAATCCACCGCAACCTTTTCTCATGAAAGGACAGTTTCTGCGAATCATTCAACCCCTAATCAATAGCCACCTTCTCAGAATCTTCCCAGCAGCGATAATCAACCACCACCCAGCAATCATTTCTTTGAGGAACCTAGCAATCAATTTTTCGAGGATCAACAAACTCCCCTATCATCTTCTTCCTCTCACGCTCCTAACTTTCCACCTCCTGCTACCGGTCAATTATCCCTAGGTACACCTTTTTCTAAATTTCCTTTTCCTTCAAACATTTATAATATGCACCCCGCATTTTTCATTCCTCTGTCTGTAGTGGAGATGATGACTTCTTTTACCTGTTCTTTGGCATTTTCTCCTTTGGCTAGCGATTTGCCTCCATCTCTGGCTACCTTAGCCAAGTCTATAGCTGCTCCTGTTTTTCCAACCACTACTTTTGCCTCCGTTCCCTTTATCAACTTGGATGCCCCAAAATCAGATGCGATACCTCTCAGACGTAAAGGCAAATATGTCATTTCTTCTAACCCTTCTTCCCCAATCAACTTAGAGATTCCCTTGGACATTTCCTTTCATGTTACTCCAGCGCGCCTTACCGCGGACCTTCTTGCCATTAACACGATTCCTGATGACCCGGACTATGATAAGTTCATGGATGTCCAAGGTGATCCTAATTTAGAAAAAGATGTGTCTTTCGGTCTTCGTTTTGTAAGTCTTTTCCTTCCTTCGTTTACCATATCCTTTGACATCTGCTCTATTTGTGATTTTATAGATTGTCGCCATTCTAACCTCTTTTTGATTGTAGGCCTTATCCGTCGTTCGTAAAAGCAAAGGACGATGTGAAGACCATTGTAGGTTGTTGACATAGCAACGTAAGAAGTTTCGTATTGAGAAGCAAAAACTTCGTTAGTCTTATCATGAACAAACCGAGACCCTTAAGACTCAAGAAGTACATCTAGCCGCTGTGAAGACGGCTCTGGAGGAGATGACAACCAGATACAAAAAAATTAAAGTTGAGTGAGCGTCAGCGGTTTCTGCTCAAGAATCTCTTTGCCGCTCCTTAGACGAAGCCACCCAATTTGGCTGCTGATAGAGAAGCAGCCTTGCAAAGTAAGGACGAACTGCTAGCTATAAAGGATGCCATAATCGCAGACAAAGATCAATCAATTGCTGCCAAAATTCAGGAGCTTTCTACCATGGAAGGATCCCTCACCAAGAAAAGGCAAGTCATCGCTAATTGGCACCAAGTTCTCCCTTTAAAAACGATTCATGATTTCAAACAATCTGATGAATTCAAGAGTATAAAGGGTACCTGCATGGCTGTAGGACACGGGAGGGCAGCAAAAGAGTGGTTAGAAGAGAAGGGGGCCACCACTTATGCTGATAGAGTCCCATATTTCCCTGGAGATGATGATTTTTCTAGTGATGAGGAAGCGGAAGGAAACGTTCATGAACTTATGGAGGATTCCGATTGATGCTTTTATTTTTGGTAAAATCTTTGTAAAATGCTCATAACCGCCTATTTTTATTAAGGAATCCTATCATGACCCTCGTAACTTTTCTTAGATAATGTACTTAGCTAATTTTACTATATTAACTGTGATTATGCCGGACACTTTACCTTATTTTTCCCATACTTTCCTCGTCTTGGCGAATTATTACAATACACTTCTGTACATCTAACTATACACTTCCGTCGTGATGTTGATGCTAATGCTTTAAACAAGCCCTTACCAATTAATCCTGCCTTTGTCCTGGATTTTTTGACGATACGCTATCTTATAGTTTCGTTGTAGATGACTTGTCCTGATTAAGCTCTGAGTAACTACCTTACACTTGTGCTCTGCGTGAGCTATTTCGAATGCATTTTGGGCGAATATCTTACAATCGTATTCTGAGCGAGTTCTTTTGAATGTGTTCTAGGAGAAACGTCTTACAATTGTGCTCTGGCCGAGCTATTTTGAATGCGTTCTGGGAGAACGTCTTACAATCGTGCTCTGGGCGAGCTATTTTGAATGCGTTCTGGGTGAACGTCTCACAATTGTGTTCTGGGCGAGCTATTTTGAATGCGTTCTAGGTTAACGTCTCACAATCGTGCTCTGGGCGAGCTATTTCGAATTGGTTCTAGGCGAACTTCTTACAATCGTGCTCTGGGCGAGCTATTTTAAATGCGTTTTGGGCGAAAGTCTTACAATTGTGCTTTGGGTGAGCTATTTCGATGCGTTCTAGGCGAATGTCTTACAATCGTGCTCTGGGCAAGCTATTTCGAATGCGTTCCCGACAAACGTCTTATAATTGCGTACATGACGATAACACTGATATGAAGAAACTGTAACACTTAACTTTTGAAATGCTTTATTTCATCATAAAAGTAATCAATCATTCATCTTGAACTTTTTCGCACGCTCATATCGACCAAATAGCCATCTGTTCGAGGCATGAGGAAACTCACAGATTGTTTCTGGAATGAACATCACAGAATTACAAAATATCTAACAAAACTACAAATAGATGACAAATCATATAACCATAGGACAAATGTTAAACACGTAACGTAATATTTGGTTTTATCAACCATTAAATCGTTATTTGCATGAACACAGTAAATCTCCTCATGGTAAAGAGGATTGCTTCTGGCTGCTTTCCCATCTGCGCGATTATTCACTTTCTCGTTCACGACAAATAGTATACTTCTCCTCTATTATATGATGCTAATCATCATTCTCGCTCTTTCTTTTACGAAAAATAGTGTACTTCTCCTCTGTTATATGGTGCTAATCATCATTAGCAATAGCAACAGCAAGTAATACCAACAATCATAACAACCGTAATTTACTACTCATAGCTCAGCGAAAGGAGTTGTTAGATTTACCTCATCTCCTGGATCTCCCTTTAGATTCTCCATTTCGTTTATTCTGAGACAATCGCAACAGACACCTGTATTTATATATTTCTAGGAATCGTTAGTGGAAAATAGTAATATTCATACATTATATAAATTAAAACAAAATGTAACCAATAGTACATTTACTTTTAAGTTTGCTATATTCCATGGCCGAGGTAGGGCTCTACCATCCATTGCCCTCAAACTATATGAGCCTTTCTTTACTTCTCGCATCACTTCAAACGGTCCATCCCAGTTTTCCCCTAATTTCCCTGGATTGTGTCCCGCAGCCATTACATTTCTCAAAACCAAGTCTCCCGCTTGAAAATGTCTTTCTCTGATCCTTTGATTAAATCTAGCGGCCTCGTACTTCTTTCTTTTCTTCATTCTTTGAAACGCTTTTTTCCAGTCCTCTTCTAAAAGGTCTAATTCGGCTGTATGATCACTTTCTCCCATGACAGAAAACAGGATTCTAGGACTCTTTTCTATTATCTTAATAGGGGTCACCGCTTCTACCCCAAAACACAACCTGGAGGGAGTCTCACCAGTGCTTTGTTTGGGTGTAGTATGGTACGCCCACAATACGTTAGAGATCTCCTCAGCCCACGATCCTCCGTAGTTCTACAATCGTGTACGCAAGTCCCATGGAATGATACAATTCATCACTTCCACTTGGCCGTTAGCTTGGATATGTGCCACTGAAGTTTTCATAAGCTCAATTTTATAACTGTCGTAAAAAGCCTGAAAAGCACGGCAGTCAAATTGTCTGCCATTATCTGTCTCACTCGAGGTATTCTGAATCAGTATATCACGTTATTCCAAATAAAGCTTTGCCCTTTCTGTTCGGTAATCGTAGCCAACGGTTCCGCTTCCACCCACTTTGTGAGGTAATCAATCGCTACGATTAGAAATTTTCACTGTCTGGACGCTTCTGGAAATGGACCCAGGATGTCTACTCCCTATTGATAGGAGAGGAAAATCCCCATGATCGGTGTTTGTGTAGTCGCTGGCACTCGGATCATATGTAAGTTTTGCTGACATAAGCTGCATCGCTTGACTAGCGCCTTGCCTTGTTCTTTCATTCCCCTCTGAAAATATCCTTGCCGTAATGCTTGATATGCAAGAGCATTCCCTCCTAAATGATTTCCGCATACTCCGGCGTGAATTTCTTGCAAGACGCCCTCCCCCCTTTTCACAGAAATACACTTTAAAATAGCATGGTAATTCCTCTTTTGTACAGATCCCTATTGATTAGCAGGTAGCTTTCCTTCAAATAAGTATGCTTTCATACTTGTTATCCATTCGTCCTCATTGTTCTCAACCAACTCGTCAGTTTCCAGTACCCCCACCAAAGATGATTCGTCAGCTACAAGTTATAATGGGTTTGTGTTTCCGTTTCTTTCCCTTCAACACCTCTTTTGATAACAAATTTGCCTTACAGTTTTCCTCTCTGGGCACCTTCTGAATATTCCATGATCGAAAACCATGAAGCAACTCTCTTACTTTCACATAATAAGCCATCATCCGTTCGTCTCGAACCTCAAATTCGTTTTGCATCTGTTCTACCACCAATTGCGAATCACTAAACATATGTAAAGCTTTTACCCCTTTTCCAAGCAATAACTGTAATCCATATATAAGCGTCTCGTATTCAGCTTCATTATTGGTCGCAGGAAAACCTATTCTTACATCGTATTTGAAGCGATTTCCCTCAGGATCTTCTAAAACAACTCCTATTCCTGACCCCTCTTTTCTGGAAGAGCCATCCACATGCATTTTCCATACGTGGCTTTCTTCTTCTCCTCCATAAGTCGTAAGCTCTACTACAAAATCTGCCAGAGATTGTGCCCTAACTGTACCTCTCGCTTTGTATTTGATGTCATACTTTTCTAGTTCTACCACCCACTTCATCATTCTTCCAGATATTTCAGGACGATTCATCATGTATCTCAAAGGGAAATGGGTATGTACTTCTAAGGAATGTGCCTGAAAGTAGGGCCTCAATTTTTGAGCGGTGATGATTATCCCTAACACTACATGTTCCATCAAAGTGTACTTTCGTTCTACATCTTTTAGGATGTGACTGATATAGTGTATCGGCCACTCTGTACTACCATCCTAGCACATCAGAACGGAACACACTGCTACATTTGAAATCACTAAGTAAAGTTTCAAGACATCGCCTGCTTGCGGTATTGTTAATATCAGTGGACTTTGTAAATCGTCTTTTAATTGTTCCAGTACCTTGCTACACTCTGTTGTCCAATCAAATGATTCGGCTTTTCGCAACAATCGATATAAAGGATAACACTTGTCAGCCATTCGAGACAAAAATTGGTTCAATGCGGCTAGTGCCCTGTTAGCTTCTGAATATCGTGTAAATTTCTTGGAATCTCAAGCTTTTGAATGGTCTTTATCTTGTCTGGATTTGCTTCAATACCCCTATGACTAATCATATAACCCAGAAACTTGCCTCCCAAAGTTCCGAAAGTGCATTTTTCTCGGTTGAATTTGATTTTATGGGCTCGAGCTGTCTCTAACACCTCTCTCAAGTCATCTATATGTGTCGCTTCTTGATCACTATATACCACCATGTCATCTACATACGTCTGCATATTTCTACCAATTAGGTTGGCGAAAACCTTATTGACCATTCGTTGATAAGTGGCTCCAGCGTTCTTCAAACCAAAAGGCATAGCGGTATAGCAGAATGTTCCCATTTTGGTTATGAACGCTGCTTTCTCTTCATCACGATGTGCCATCTTAATCTGGTGGTATCCCGAAAAAGCATCTAAAAAACTGAATCTTTTCTTTCCAGTCGTCACATCAATCAATGTGTCGATCCTTGGCAGTGGGTATGAATCTTTGGGGCACGCTTTGTTAAGATCTGTGAAATCAACACACATTCGCCATAAATCCCGCCTTCAGTAACTTAGGACTTCCTCTTTAATTGCCTGCTGCCGCTCTGGCGCGAAGTGCCTTTTTTCTGCTTTATGGGTTTCCGTGATAAGTTAATTTTGAGTGAATGTTGGGCAACTTTCCTGTCTAGCCCTTCCAATTCATCTGTAGACCAAGCAAATATATCTAAATTATCTTTTAAAAAGCCAATAAGTTGTACCTTTTCATCTGCAGAGAGCATCTTTCCAATCTTAAAGGTTTTTCCAGCGGTTACTTCAACTTCCTCAATCTAGATCGGAAGAGCACACGT
>CAVNYN010281789.1:0-16578 GCA_963692815.1 Nyctanthes arbor-tristis
CTGGTGCTGACAGAACTGTTCGAAGACTGACATCGTGGGGGCAGCTGGAGATGCTGCTGGTGCCAGAGCTGGAGCTAGAGCCTGTGTCATACCTTGCACGACCCTAATGAGTTCTCGAAGCACATCGGTTTGTGTTGGGCCCACAATTTCCTTACAAAACAAATGTTTACATTTTATTAACTTGGAGGGTGTATATATATCTATATTCCAGCACAATAGGGGATAAAGAGAAACAACTCAAGGAACATGAAAATCCTTCATTTATTATTATTCATCAAAATCCTTTGAGAGGAGTACATCAAAGGAGCATTTGGTGCTACAATGTGGACAATGACAACTATTCTAAACCCTCTTCTATCTCTAGTTATCGTCGACGGTAAACCAACTGCTCGATGCCCTAAATTTCTTGGGCGGAGGGGGTATGTCTTCCCATGTGGTAGTTGATTCTGGATCAGAGTCTTCCAAAGCCTCTACTTGCTCATCCTCTTCTAACTCCTCATCCGATTCCTACTCAGGAATCCCATCTGGAATCTCCTCAGAAATCTTCCTGGGAATCTCCTCCTCAGGATCTTCCTCTGGATCTTCCTCCGGATCCTCCTCTGGATCCTCTTCTAGATCCTCCTCTGGTTTCTCTTTCGGATCATCCTTTAGCTCGGGTACGGGTGCAGGCTCCGGGAAGGCTATAGCATCATACTACGCATACGCTCCCTAAGGCGCTAAGAACACCTCGCAGAAGGTCAAAGTCAACATCCCCACCTCGAGCCATGTGGAGGTGAAAGTGGACGTTCATGGTTTCTGTCTACTCTTCCTCGTCAAATGTCTTTATCAGATGTCCAATGGACAGAGCTGTGGTAGTTTGGTATCCGAAGTTCATGGCTCGAGTACAAACACGACCCACATGCTCACCCTCAGTCCAGTTTGGGTTAGCTACAAAGTTCTCATATGCTAACCTAGCTTCCTCAGCCTGTCCATTTCCGTTATCTTCTGTCATATATGTTAACCAATTATGCAAGATCCAGTTAGTTGGGGGTCTTAGTAACTTTTAGCAATATTTGGAGGACTTAAAAAGAAATTTTCTTTGTCTTTAACTTTTCCATGATATCTGCCAATCTATATCATATACCTTTCCTTTCTTATATGCATGCAAAAATTTCCAAGAGATCGGAAGAGCGTCGTGTAACTGGAAAATATTGTATCCAAAATATAACTCCCTTTAAAGTAGTAAACAAACTTTTACCTTGAGTTGGCGGCGTGAACGGTAGTGGGTGGAAATTAAGTTATCATAAAAACAAATTTCTTTTCAAAATAAAGCTTTAAGCGAGTCTACGGAAACGTAGACCTCACTATGTTACCAAGCTATAACGCCCTGAGTTCTAAGTACCTGAAATGCTACTAAATCTATTCTATCTCATTTAAAAGTATGGAAAACTTAAAGATTTATATAAATAAGTGCGGGAATTTTTTTTCCTTCTCTTTATTTAAATTAACATAATAAAATCTCAAATAAATCCATTGTCAGAAATATACAACTTTGAATTAGCTACAAGGTCAATAATTAATCAATGAAAGTTGAACGTTAACAAATGAACATTTATTCTTTCTCTTTATCAATTGCCATCCCCAGTCAAGTCGCTGCCAATTCTAGGACATAAAATTTTTTGAAATAACGGGTGAGTGTTTCGAAGAAACACTCAGTAGATTCTTGCACACTAACTTTAGAAATATGCAATACATATTATGTCATTTAAACACATGTGCACATGCAAATTATGTCTGTAGCTTGCTTTTCAACAAGAAATTATCTATGTCTGTAGGCCCGTGAAAATGAATAGCTAAGTCTGTGGGCTCCCGATTAGGATTAGCTAATTATGCGCATACTTTTCATATTTCAATAAATCACATATAGCACATGTATAATCACATAATATAGAATTGCATCATACTTTTCATAAAAGTGCGCATACAACTTTGAAAATAACTTTGAATAGGAAATCTACCTTAAATTGCTTTCCTTTTTGAGTTCGAGCTAATAGAAAGTCAGTTATGCGTTAAGTTATGCTCCTTTTCTAGCAAATAAATAATTTAAATGTTATGAATTTGAGAATATTGTAAATAAAATGAAAGTATGAAATGAAAAGGTAAACTTTAAAAGTTTTGGCTGAAAATATAAACTTTTAAATCTTTAGGGACTAAAATGGTGTTTTTCCTAACTTGGGGGGCTAAAATGGATAAAAATTGAAACTCTTGGGTCTACTCAGACATTGATAAAAGAACAGGGACTGAAATAGACTAGAATGAAGGTTTGGTACCAATTTCGCCAGAATAAAACATAAAGACCAATTAAAAGCTTAGAATTTGGTTAAAGCCTGAAACGACTTAACTTCAAACTTGGGGAGTTGGTGTGAAAATCGGATTTCAATTAAAACTTAAACCAAAATTCCTAATCCAAAACTCAATTCATCCCAAATTGAAAATCAAAGAATCAGGGAGTGAAAGTGAGGGTGAGTGATCAGATTCGACGATAGGCGATGGAGGTCACGACAGTGGTGTCGCGATTTGGGGTTCAGCTGAAAGCAGCCAAATCGATGGGTCGCAGGCTCGAGGGTGTTCAGCCAAGAGGAGTCGCAATAGACGTGCGATTGGTTCGAGAAGAAGGGATCGAATCCAGGTGGTTCGAGTAGTGGCCCTGGGTTTGTGTGGCAGAGGGCTGGGGTCGCTATGGCTTAGTTCTAAGGATGGGTTTGCGGTGGTGGTTCTGGTTTGAGGCGACAGAGGAGGTCGCGGGTTGGGGATTTTGGCCAACGTGTGGGGTTCATGGGCCAAGAGATGAACGGTAGAAAGGTTTGAAGTTTTCCGGCGATGGATCGATCAAGATAAGTCACGGGTTCTTTGGCTTTTTGATTACTGGTTGAAGTTTTGGCATATAAGGCAGGAAGAGGTGGTCGACGGTGGCCGATTGATGGTGGAATCAGGTGGCAGCAGAGGCTGCCCGTGTCTGTGTGTAATTGCAATGTATATGACATATGTATATACCTTCTGTGTCTGGGATGTAATTTGAGTGAAGTAGTAGAATGTGCAGGTGAACGTTTGTGTGGAAGGCGTGGTTGAAACTGGTGTAATTCTCTGAGTGTATACGTGCGCGTGTTTGTGAGAATGTACGTAACTATGAGTTTATGAATTGCTGCGTGCAGTGAGTGATTTTGCTGTGTATTTCTATGTATGTATGAATGTGTAACTGCAGGGAGGTATGTATCATTGCTGGGTTTCTTTGCTTTGGTTGTATTTTCTGTGAATGGAATGCCTATAAAGGAAAAAGGTTCGAACATTGTTGAGAATCACTGAGAATCATCAGCAGATTGTGGGAGTTGGAGAGATATGCTTGAGATTTCTCAGGGAACGTGGGCTTATCTTTCAGTGGTTGAAAATCAGATTTTGTTTGAGCCATTCAACGTGGGTTCAAAGATAGTTGAAGGAGTCTAAGTATTATTTGGCTAAGCTCAAGCTGATTTGGGCTCCAAATTGGACTCAGAATTTGGGGCTAGAAAAAACGACTTTAACACAAAATAGACTTACGTATTGGGCTAGAAAATTTGGGCTGAGCACAAAGTAATTTTCTTTGATAATGAATTTAATAATTAAATGGGACTCGAATCTAGTATTTGGAAATAAAATCTAATTAATCATGAACTTGCATTTTCTTTAAAGTAAATTAGATGAGCGACGCGAATTTTTTAAGCTTGTTCTCGTGACCAATATTAAAAATAATGGGTTAGGGTGGTCGTGACGCAATTAAATTCTTTGAAAATCTTTTAAACATAGGAATTTTCAAATAAGAAAATTCCGGTCGCTACAGTTTAGAATTTCATTTACTTTTTATTGTACTTCTGCAACAATCTTCAATTGTTATTTTAACAACCATTGGTTAAGTAGCTAATTCATTACAGTATCTAATAGTAAGTTAATGCGTATCTAAATCATTACTTTCGTACTATTGAGCATTCAGATTTGATTGTTTTGTTATATTATGGTTTGTTAAATTATTCTTTGCAATGATGATGGGAAATTAACGGATAATTAATGGTTGTGTTATTTAATGGACTAAATTACTTTACTTTACTGTGTTAATTTATCAAAACATTTAATAGAGTATGATGATGTTTGTCATTCCACATACGTATGTCAGTACTGTGGTGCAATTCTTTGGTACGCTGAGAGAATTGGAAAGCACTATAATTCTACTTCTCCAGAATTTTCTATATGTTGCAACCAAGGAAATGTAAAGCTTCCATTAATGAAGGACCCTCCTCTTATTCTCAATGATTTGATGTTTCGATCAGGACACAAGAGCAAGCACTTTGTTTCAAATATTCGTAGATATAACATGATGTTCTCTTTTACATCTATGGGAGGGAAGATTGACAAGAGTTTAAATATAAGTCACTCACCACCAATTTTAGATTGGGTGGACAAAATTATCATCAAATTGGAAGTTTGTTGCGTCCTGATAATTCAATTCCCAAGTTCTCATGGCTATATGTCATAGATACTGAGAACGAGATTAGTAGTAGGATGCGTGCAGTCCGGTAAACATCTTCATTCATATTATTTTATATTATATACTACTTTTTTTATTTAATCAAACATTACAGTAATTTCTTATGTCCTTAATCTCATTAATTTTATGCAGTGGACCATCCGGTGTGAATAATTTACATGCTGGAATTTTTGCTGATCTAAAGTCAGTGCTTGAGAGACATAATGTTCATGCTAAATCATACAGAGGAGCAAGAGAAAAGTTTCAAGAAATCAGTGAAGTTAAATTGGAACTCATTGGTCACAGAACAAGTGAATGGAGAAAATATAATTAGCCTCGAGAAGGATGAGGTTGCTTTGTTGATTGTTCGAGATGATGAAACATTGCCCGGACCTCGTGATATTATTATTCGGACCAAAACTGGGGACTTACAGCAGATTGATAAACTTCATCCAGCTTATCTTGTGCTAAAATATCCACTTTTGTTCCCATTCAGTTAGGATGGGTATCAGAATGATGTTAACCTAACACGTACATCCAACTCATCAATGAAAGGAAGAAAGATAGTTACTTTGAGAGAATATTTTGTGTTTAGAAAGAGGAAAGATGGATGAATCGCCGTATATTTTGTTTTCACAGTGGCTGTTTGTTGTTCATGGTTACTCCATGATTGAGTCCCAACGACTTAACTTTATATGGTTTCATTAGAACGAATTAAGATGTGAACTATATAAGGGCTTGGTAGATGTAATTTTAAGAGGTGAAACAAATCTTTCAACTTCAGGAAAGCGTATTGTACTTCCTGAATCATTTACCAGAGGTCTACATAATAAGGCTCAATTATCAGGATGCTATGGCTATTTGCGAATGGGCTGGATATCAAAAATTTTTCATCACAATTACTTGCAATCCTAAACGGCCTGAGATTGTTCATTTTGTAGAGAAGAGGGGAATTAGATCTGATGATCGACCTGACATTGTATGTTGAATTTTCAAAATGAAATTAGATCGTCTTATCAAAGATCTCAGAGAAAATAAAGTTTTCAGTCGTGTTAAAGCAGGTAAAACCTAACCTCTTTTATCCAAGTACTTACATATAAATTCTTAAATATAAATTCTTATGGCTCAATCTATTTCACATGTTCTATAATTCTCTTTCTTTCTTTGTTTTTTTAGTTGCCTACACTATTGAATTTCAGAAACAAGGCCTATCACGCCCACATATTGTATTATCCTTTCCCTGGAAGATAAGTGCCCTATCCAAATGAGAGTGATGAAATAATTTCGGTAAAGATGCCATATCCGATTTCTGAGCCAAAATGTAACGAACAAGTGAAGAATTTGATGATTCATGGTCGTTGTGGCAATCTAAATAAAAAATCTCCTTGCATAACTGACGGTCAGTGTACTAAGAGGTTTCCAAAGGCATTTGCAAAACATACCACTATTGATGAGGATGGGATGGTTACCCCGTATATCATTAGAGAGGTGATAAAAAAAACAGTTGTTAAAAATGGGATTGAACTTGACGCAGGTATGTCGTTCTGCATAACTGATATTTATTGATGAGTAGGTACAGTGTTCACGTCAATGTGGAATGATGTAACTAGTCATATTTGTTCAAATATATGAATAAGGGAAATGATCGCATTACTGCATCATTTTGCAAGTGATTATATTAGCGATGATAATGCAAAAAAAAACAAACTTGATGAAATAAAAATGTATTATGATTGTCAGTACATTTCACCATGTGCGGCTTGGAGGATTTTCAGTTTTGAATATAGGGATCCACCAATTGTGCGATTGAGCTTTCACTTTTCTAATGAGCACAACGTAATGTATGATGAAAATGATTCAATTCAAGATGTAGTTGATCACTCCTCGGTTCATGAAAGCAAGTTTATAGAATGGATGAAAGCCTGAGAGATATTAAGAGGTAAGAAAACTAACTTATGCCGAATTCCCCTAAAAATTTATTTGGTAGCAAAATTCCAGAGAGTGGACATCGGAAACAACGTATGTCAGTTGGTCGAATTTTTGTTGTACATCCTAGAGCTGGTGAAAGGTATTATTTGAGGACATTGCTAGGCGTTGTTCGGGGACCTAGAAGTTATGATGATCAAAAGCATTATTACAGGGTATTGTATGCTACTTTTAGGGATGCTTGCTATGCTTGCAGTCTATTAGAAGATGACAAGGAGTATGTTGATAGGATTATTGAAGTAAGTCATTGGCGATCTTCACTTCGAAGGCTGTTCACAACTCTCTTACTATCTGACTGCTTAGTAAGACCTAAATATGTTTGGGAAAATGTTGGTAATTCCTATCAGATGATATACTTTAGGCTCATCGTAATTCACTACCTGATACAGGTATATTTGGTATAATTATCTAAGTTTTATTTTTAATATTATCTTCTAACACTTATAATGTTTATCATTTTGCGTTATCATCTAAATTTTTTCATACAATTAATTTTTGTCATCTTAGATCTTCAGTTGACTCAGGAACATATAAAAAATTATGATCTGGCTGAGATAGAAGAACTATTACGAAAAGAAAACAGAGCCTAATCGATTATCCTTCAATGCCCTTTCCTAATATTGGTTATTTCCAAGGTACTGATAATAGTTTGGTCCATGACGAACTATGCTATGACCGGGTTGCTTTGGCTGAGGAACACAACCAGTTGATGCTACCATAATGCTGGCTGTAGATACTATAATTAGGGCGGTATATTCTTTTTGTATAGATATAGAGGTAGGGGCAAAACATTTGTATTGAAAACTTTATCCGCTTCTCTTGGGTTAAAGGGTGAAATTGTTCTCAACGTCGTATTGGGTGGAATAACTTCTCTACTTCTTCTTGAAGGTAGAACGACTCATTCCACATTTGCAATTCCTCTTGCTACAGCTAAAGAATCGGCATGCAACATAAAACTGAGTAGCCTATTGGTAAAGTTAATTTTGAGGACAAGGCTTATCATTTAAGATGAAGCACCAATGATGCATAGATTCTATTTGACGCTTTAGATAGAACATTACGTGATATCATGCTAGTTCGACATCCAATAAATAAGGATCTGTTTTTTAGTGGTAAAACAATCATGTTTGGAGGGATGTTCGCCAAATTTTGCCCACGATACCTAAGGGCACCAGACAAGATATTGTCAATGCTTCAATAGACTCTTCATAGTTGCGGAAGTTTTGTCGAGTATTGAAGTTGACGAAGAACGTGAGACTTCAAAATATCGGTGGTGATGAAGAAATGCATCAATTAAAAAGAATTTGCAGAATGGATTATGAGCAACAGAGATGTGACAATTGGAGAGTCAAATGAGGGTCTTGTTCGTCAAAATGTGTATTCGAAATCCACAAGTTTATGGGTCGAACAAGTAATAAAGTGGACAATAAGCCCAGGTTATCGTTCCCACGAGGAAAGATTCAAGTATTGAACACTCAATTCACGCTCCAGTTGAAACAATCACAATTTTGATGCTTGTTGTAAAAGTAAATAAAATAAATAAGAATAAAAATTAAGCAAACTAAGAAGAAGTAAATAAATTATGAATGTTTTCTTCAAGATTGATGTGAACTTAGGACTCACAATTTCACCACCATTGATTCCCCTAGCTAATCATTCATTGATTCAACAAAAACCAATCCTAGTTAACGATCGAGTTCATGTAATTAATTAACTACCACTCTCAAAGTTAGCTAATCGTACTAAATTAGGCCCCCTCACCTATCTCTAAGTGAGCCCGTTGACAACACTCTTAAGTGCATTAATAACAAGAAACTCATGCAAATATCCCAAAAGTTCAATTTACGTGACCGCACTAACCACAAGAAAATCTCTATCTTGTCTAAATTAATGTCCTTTATTGCCTAATCTAATTCATGCATTCCTCTCTCGAGTTCAACACAAACCAATAAACACCCACAAATTCACACGCCAAATAAGTGAAAGCCATACAATACAACGATAAAGAATTAAATAGGAATCAACTTTCAAGCATTGAATCAACAAACAAGCAACTAGGGTTTACAATAGGGATACATTGCTTGTCCCAAGAAAAATAATTAACTACTCATAGAATTTATAAAATTAAGCATAAGAGAGTAGGAATCCATCACCGGTTTTGATGAATAAGGCTGGAGAAAAAGAGTATTGCACCAATATCCTTCAATCCAAGACTCTTCTTCAAAAACCGAGTCCAAACTTGCATGTAAAATTTCAAAGAAACTGACTAATTTAATGTATATGTGTACCCTCCTATTGAATACTATCTTAGACCCCTTTTATAAGGTCTAAGAAAACCTCAGAATAAAAGAAAATCCATGCTCTCTGTTTGCCTTGAAAAGAGTTCTAACCGAAATAGGAAACTCTCGAAAATATTCCACAAAAACGCCATGCAGGCGCATGGAAGAACCATGCGGCCGCACGGCCTTCTGCCGTCCGTCATGTGGCCGTACATGGCCGCATCGGTCTTCTGCTTGGATTCTACTTGCTTCGTCCACGCTGGGTGCGTCTCGTGTGCGGCCGCATCAATCTTTATTTTTTTTTCTTTTTGAGTCGGTCCTGTAAGTCTTATTTCTCTTCATCTTGACCCTCAAGCTTAAAAATTCTTGCAAACCCGATCCAAACTTGCCCAAATTCATACATCTTCGCTTCTTCTTGGCTTTTAACCTACAATTCACTAAACTAGACATAAATAAGAACTTTTAAACATAAAGCCACACGATTGACAACACATAAAGGGGATTTAAATAATACATTTAAACACCTATCAAATTCCCCCACACTTAAACCGTTGTTCGTCCCCGAACAACACACAAAACAAAAAACATAAAAATAAAGACAAAACACTTCAACTTTCATTACACATGAGACAACAACTCACAATACCCTATCTTTTTATCAGTGTAGAGTAAGCCCGCCTAATAAAAAGTCTCCCAAGCAATGCAAGAGTTTTGAGAATTTTTTTTTCACTCTTTTTTCTCTCTATCAAGTGCTGGTTAACCCTTCAAAACTCATAAAATGACATGAACAGGTGCCCTCAATCAACCGTTAGAATTATGAAACAAGCTTTTACCTGGAATGACAAAACTTGGATAGGCTGACCCTCACAGATAAGTTCACTCTTCGTTCAAGTGTTTAAAGTTTATTAAGTGTTTACGCTCAAGATTCTATCTACAAGATAGTTCTACCATAGGTTTGCAAGATTTCTCATTCTCCACCACTCCGATGCACATGCATAACACAAATCATAAGGTCTTTTAAGGGTTGCAATGGGGCGAAGGGTTAAGGTGTGAAAGTTTAGAAAGTGGGGCTAATAGACCGTTGGAACTAGTGGAACACGAATTCATAATCTTCAAGAACGTACATCAAGTGACACCACTACGCCCTTCATCTTTCACAACTTCTAGCATTACCTACACACTAAGACCATATCCCAACTTTCAAAAGAATCTCAAATTCCTTTTCTATTTTTTTTTCCTTTTTCTCTTTTTTTTTTCACTGTTGCTTTGCTACTTTTTTTACCATCACTTCCGTCAATTCATTTTGCAGGAAACATTCTTTTTTTTTCCTTTATTTCTTTCTTTCAACTCTTTCATTTTTTTCATTAATCATCATCGTTTCCTCTTCACTCTTCAATTTATGCAAAAGATAATTAATTTGATTAGCTAAGTTTTTTGTTTGGGTAAAGTAGTTAATCAAGAAAGAGTGCCTTAATCATAGCCATGTAATGCATGTAACAATGCAGCCTCAAAGAGAAATAAAGCAAGTTCTAGAGACACAAATCCATGGAAAAATATCACACAAGAACAAAGAAAGTGAGACTGAATAAGATGAGTCAGTCTAAGGCTCAATTAATCTCACTGGGTTAAATTTGTCAACCTAATCTAGCCATGACCAATTCCAGACAATGCATATAAATAGACAGAGTGAGTCCACTAATTCAATCAGGTTATGAGTCTCTCTAGGCCAAAAGTACAAATCTATCTCTCAAATCTTTCCTATTTTTTTATTCTCGCATTGCCTAACATATTAATTCTAGCAAAGCACTACTCCAGTTAATTCAAATATTTTAGGATCAAGAGTTGCTATCTCACATGTACACAAAACACAATTTGTTTTTTCTTCTTTAGACACAAAACATAACAATAATAAGAAAAAGCAATTTCTAACTAAACTTTTTTTTTCTCTACTTAACATAGGAACAACTAAACATAAAAACATAGCACTAGACGAACAATACGATTGAAACTACACAATTTAAACATAATCAATATGCAGGTTGAGAACAAACCAAGAGATAGTAGAAATATGCATAAGCTATATCAAATAAACACAATTAATCACTCCCCCCACACTTAATTTCAACATTGTCCCCAATGCTGAACAAAGAGAGCAAAAATAGGGAGTAAAGGGTTAGGATTCCCTGGGGGTATGGCTGATGGTGAGTCTAGGTCATGATGTAGCCTTGAGAATCCTCCTCTCATTCTGCTACTTGTTTTCCTTCTTGCTTTGAAAGCCATTAGGGTTTTTTCCCCACACGTTTAACCGGCCAAAAGTCCACACCGAGTGACCTGCTCAAATTTACAACTTTTACCGAGCCATCTTTTGACATAAGAAACTACACAATATATATTGCGTCATACTCAAATTTCATGCCAAACGAAGTGGAAATGGGCCAGACAGGGAGAGGACATAGTTGGCACCCAGCAATAAAGCAACTGAGCAGTGGCAAATTCAACAATGTATATCATGCACATGAGAGGACTTTGACCGAGCTATATTTTGGGGGTTGAAAGTTCACACATTGATCTAGCTTCACACAAAATTTCATCACATTTAGAGGTCGTTTAAGCTCAACAAGAGGGGGCCGTATTAGAAGGGCAGTGGCTGCCCATTTTTTACAACAGCCCCAACTTCATTTTTTTTCTAAACCCTGGCCAGTCTTACTTATGCACAAGTCTAATGGATTAAATAACACCGCCAGTGTCTTCCATACTCCATGAAAATTAACTCCATAAAAATTCAAGGCATTTGAAATAATGAAAGTTCATTCAAGTGTTCTATCGAGCATATGGAGGGTAGGTTTTAGCAAGTATTTTTGAGCTAGAATTGGGCTTCACAATCATCATCCATGCAACAACCCTCAACCAACACCTAACTCAGCATCTAATTGAACTCAATGCATGAAGAAAACACATAAAATTCAAGGCAAAAATTTTCTAAAATAATCTAGCAGCTAGCTCGGCACTAGGGGGTAGGGGCGATTTTGGAGCTGAAATTCGCACTTCAAATCGAGTTTCTTAGTTAACTTGGCACGTAGTGATCATGTTATCATCAAGAAATCAATCAAAGCCAGCAACACAAGCCCAGCAATTCATAAATTCAGTTCGTGAGTCTTACCTTAAGTGTCGACCGAATTCAAAAGGGGGGGATGAGTTCAATCCAGCAAAATCAAGACAAGAACTTTCTAGCTAGCTGTAAGTGCTGAATCCTAGTGCCCAACCATGCTTTCTTTGCTTCTAGGTGGATGGACATGTGAAGAAACAAGGAAATAGAGGGAAAGAACGAGGGTAGTGCGTGTGTGCGTGTGCGGGCGTGTGGGGGGTTGCCTGGGGGTTTTGTTTTGAAATTTTACGTTTTTTTATTTTATATTTGAAGACAAATAATGTAAGATTCTTATTTTATCATTTAAAATAAAAGTCATTTTAATCCAAGCTATTAAAATAAAATGCATGTAGAAAAAGAAATGAATGAAGTTACTAGGTGGGTTGCCTCCCACCAAGCGCTTTTTTATAGTCCCAAGCTTGATTGTGTCAGATATCACGGTGGCTTGTGTAAGGCTTTGTTGCCTTTGATTTGCATGTTATCAGGAAGATGAACTTTCTTTGTTTCCCACTTTCCAGACTAGGATGTTCTTTTTCTTTTTACCTTTGGCTTTGACTTCAATACTCAGACTTTCCTCCAGTTTTTCTTTAGCATCCACTTTACCAGTAAAATGATCGATTTGGTATACCTCTTCCTGATTGGATGGTTGTTCAATTGGCACAAAGACATTAAGGGTGCGTTCTTTTCGTGATTTAGTTTTCTATTTTTTTAGTTTTCAATTCATTTTCCATTTTCGGTTTTGAGGGCTTGTTTTCAGATACCTGAAAATGCATTTACTTTGTCATATTTGAAAACTATTTTAAGAAACCCAAAATTGAAAAACGTGTTCTTTTTAACATTTTGAGAATTTATTTGCTTGTTAAGTAAATTAAATAATTTTGTTGTTTCGTTAAAAAAATTATTTTGTTCTAATGTATCATTACCAAGATTAAACTAACTTTGCAAATAATAAGGAAAAAGGAAATACAAAAAAATAATAATAATAAATAAACCAACTTCGGAAGCATAAGACATATGAATAAAATTAAAAGAGAGAGATTAGAGGAAGTGGGTACGAAGGGTCGTGAAATTAGAGGAGGAGGGGATGAAGGTTTGTAAACTTAGAGGAGAAAGAATTTGGAATTCTCAAAGCAAAGCGTTTTCCTTGTTTTTAATAAGATTAATATTTGCACCCAAATCACATAATACATTATCAAAATTAAATTGTCCAATAGCGCAAGGTATTTTGAAACTCCCTGGATCTTTTAATTTTGGAGGCAATTTGTTTTGCAAAATTGCACTACACTCCTCTGTCAAAGCTACAGTCCTGAAATCTTCTAACTTTTTCTTGTTGCACTACACTCCTTTTGCGATGAAGATGCCTATAGTGTGCTGCATCTCCATACGGACGATCTTGTGATCCCCATGCCAATTTCGGGAGTCAAAATCCACAAGGCTTTGGTGGCTAATGGCAGCACAGTGAACATAATTTACTGGAGGACTTTTCAGCGAATGGAGACAGATCCAAAAAACTAAGGCCTTATTCTTCCGGACTTTACTAGAGATTTTGTGGAAGTTAAGGGTCAGATCACTCTCTTTGTTGAGTTAGGAGATGAACCTTATTCAAGGAGAATCATGGTAGATTTTGTCGTTGTAGATGTGCCTTTGAATCACAACTCTAACCTAGGGCGACTGATTATGTATAAGCTCAGAGCTCTGACCTTCATATTTCACTGTGTCATGAAGTTCCCCACCATCCATGGCACAGCGTTGTACGACGTGACCAACAAGCCACCTGAGAACGTAACTTAGATTACGCGGCAACAGCCTCAGAAATCCACACTCTCAACCCTAAAGTTGAGGAGACGAAGGCACAAGCTCGACCTAGTGACGAGCTCGAGATCATCAGGTTAGACGACACAAAGCCAGGAGTAGAGCTCAAAATCAGAGTGGGGTTGAAGGAACCAATGAAGGCTCAGCTCATACAATTTTTGACATAGAAT
Source organism: Nyctanthes arbor-tristis (assembly GCA_963692815.1). NCBI lineage: Eukaryota > Viridiplantae > Streptophyta > Magnoliopsida > Lamiales > Oleaceae > Nyctanthes > Nyctanthes arbor-tristis. Next base: position 13,927 of record CAVNYN010281789.1, read on the forward strand.
CTGGACATATTCGCTTGGGTTCGTGAAGACATGGCATGGATCGATCCCAAGCATGCTTTCCACAAGCTCAACATCGATCCCAAAGCTAAACCCATCAAGCAAAAAAGGTGACCCCTTAATGGCGAAGGATATGAGGCTTTAGCCAGGGAAGTGGACAAATTACTTGGCAGCCGATCTCATAAGAGAGGCCATGTACCCTCAATGGGTGGCCAATCCTGTAGTTAAAGAGAGAAATGGGACTTGGAGAATTTGGATTGACTTAACAGATCTGAATAAGGCCCTAAAGACAGTTTTCCCTACCAAGAATTGATTAGATGGTTGATGCAACTGCAGGCAATGAGCTACTCAACTTTATGGATGCCTACTTTGGCTACCATCAGATCTCCATGTACACCGGCGATGAAGAACACACTTCCTTTGTAACTGAGAGAGGGCTATATTGCTACAAGATGATGCTCTTCAGATTAAAGAACGCTGGAGCAACTTATCAACGGTTGGTGAATTCTATATTTAAGGATCAGCTCGGGAAAACCATGGAAGTTTACGCGGATGACATGCTCATCAAGAGCATATGAGCTAGGAGCTGGGCAACATATTGAGGACCTCGCCAAGATGTTCTAGGTCCTCAAGGCTTACAAAATGAAACTCAATCCCAAGAAATGCTCATTTGGAATGGCCTCTGGGAAATTTTTGGGATACATGGTTAACCAGTGACTGGAGTTCAGACATGTGCTCTTCCGATCTAAAAAGTCAAAGCAATCTTAGACATGGCGGCACTGAAATTAAGAAAAGAGGTTCAGCTCTTGACCGGACGGGTGGCTTCAATAAATAGCTTTGTATCACAATTGACGAACAAGTGTAAACCTTTATTCACGGCCATCAAGAAGTCCAAAGAGTTCGTATGGACAGAGGAGAGCCGGTTCATCTTCATGGAGCTGAAGAAGCACTCTCTTCTTGCCCGCTATTATCTAAACCACAACACGGCGAGACACTTTCCTTGTACTTAGGTGTTTCAGATTCTTCAATTAGCGCAGCCTTGATCAAGACGGAGGGGGCATCCCAATTCCCAATCTATTGCGTGAGCCATGCCCTACATGATATGGAGCTCAGGTTCCCTCACATGGAAAAGCTCATGTACGCTCTCGTGATTGCCTCAAAGAAACTCCATCCCTATTTCCTTGAACACACCATTGGCGTCTTGACCAATGCTCCTTTAAGGTAAGTGCTCCAGAGGCCTGACCTATTAGGTCGCTTAGTCAAAATGTTCTGTGAAGCTCAACCAATACAATACAAATTACAAGCTAAGGATAGCCATCAAAGGCCAAGCCCTAGCCGACTTCATGGCGAACTCATCTCTCTGAGGTTAGCCTGAGCAATCTAGAACCTTCAACCTAGGAGGTATATGCTGATGGATCCTCCACTAGCCACTCCTCCGAAGCTGGGATTGTGCTTGTCAGGCCTTCTGGACACTACCATTGTCAAGCAATTAGATTTGGTTTCAACGCAGCCAAAAGATGAAGCCAAGTATGAAGCCATATTAGCAGGAATTGATACGGAAAAATCTATGGGTATTAGGAGATTGATCATCAAGAGCGACTCCCAACTCACTGTAAACCAGACAAGTGGAGCTTATGAAGTGCGAAATGACAAACTCTCTCTATACTAGCATAAACTCGTAGAGGTACTATGAGGATTGGATTGGTTCAAAATCATTCAAATCCCAAGAGCTGAGAACAACCATGCCGATGTTTTGGCTAAGCTCACGACCAGTAAGGGAGCAGGAGGGCTTAGCAGCATTCTTATCGGGAAATTGGTGACCTCGTCAATTGATAGAATAGGAATAGTAGAAATGGAGATCGACCAGACAATTAACTTGATGGATCCTATCATCCAGTTCTTAAAGGAGGTGGTGGCCTCCCAACTGTAGAGGACAAAAAACTCAAGCACCCAGCTACCAAATTCTCGCTAGCTGATGAGAGGTTGTACAAAAGAAGTTTTGCCAAACCACTACTGAGATGCCTTATCCCAACTGAAGCACGAGCTATATTAGAAGAAGTAGACTTTAAGGTATACGCCGACAATTTAGGTGGGCAATCCCTTGTGTACGAAATCTTGTGGCAGGGATACTTCTAGCTGAGAATTAAGAAAGATGCGATCAACTTCGCCAAAGCCTGTGACAAGTGCCAAAGGTTCGCTCCTCTTATCAAAAGCCCACCAGAAGAGCTAACATTGGTGATGAGACCATGGCCTTTCACTAAAACGAAATGGAGGAGATTAGTTTCCCATTGTGGACGTGGACTACTTCACAAAATAGGTGGCAACTGAAGCCCAAACCACCATTACAGAGAAGAAAACAATGAGCTCTATTTGGAAACCAATCATCTGCAGATTCAAAGTCCCAAACACCATAGTCAAGGACAACGACAGACAATTTGACAACTACAAGTTTCGAACATTTTGCGACGGGCTATGTGTAAAGAACTTCCCTTGCTTCCCATTATCCACAAGCTAATGGATAAGTTGAAGCCGTCAACAAAATTATCAAGAAAACTTTGAAAAAGCAGCTATAAGCTCTGAAAGGGAGCTGGGCTGAGAACTTACTACAGCTCTATGGTCCTATTAGATGACCTACGGAACTGGAACAGGCGAAAC
>CAVNYN010281791.1:0-21796 GCA_963692815.1 Nyctanthes arbor-tristis
GGATTGGAAAGTTTTTGGCAATTAGGTGCTTAATGGGGGGTCTGAATCTAGAAATGATGGTGTTAATGTTAACAGTCCAATTATATACTAACCTTGAGGATTGAATCTGACGGTGGTGTTGACGTAGTAACCATGTTGAAGAAGCCTCATCACGAGCCGTGAAGCCACAAACCCAGTTCCTCCAGTTACACACACTCTTCCCCTGCTTTCTCCTTCCATCTCTCTCTCTCTCTCTTTATCTGAGCAGATGGTGAGTAGAGGCAGTGGATGGAGAATAAAAGTCGGAGGTGGAGCCTGAATTTCTGATGTGACGTCCCCCTCCCCCCCGGAAAATTTATCTTACTCTAGACGCATCTACTCTATTCTCGGTGATTATGAAAGGGCATCGATTTTGTTGTTTATTTTGGACCCTTGAGTGCACGTTAGACAGTTCAATCTTGGTACTGCCCTGTTGATAAATGATTGGAGTTTGAGGCGGGCTTCTTACACTGCAAAATGATCACGCAAAGTAAGAAAACCTGAAAACGGAGTGCGTGAGGGACAGTTTTTCTAGATCCATCGGAACATCTATAATGATAAGGGTGTACGTGTAGGTAGAGGTGAAGTGATAGAAGAGAGAGATTGTGAGGAGATAATTATTTAAATTGAATGAGTGAGTGGAGAAGGGTGTAAAAAAAGAGAGAAAAGTGAAAAAGATGAGAGAGATAGATAGAAATTTAAAAATAATAATAAGATAATAGTGGAAATGATAGAGATGAAGGTGTGGTTTTGGACTTTAGGGTTAACTTTGAGAAAGAAAAGTGAGGATAAAATAATTTATATTAGAAAAAGTGATTAAAAGAAAAAAAGAAAATTAAAAGAAAATAGGAGACATATGGAGTTCACTTTATTTTTTGTGTGTATGACCTTTAGAAATAATCTCCCCCCATTGGAGATTCTCTCAGCGTGTTCGTGATATTTTAGGACGGTTTAGTTAGATTTTTAAAATCAATTTATAAAGGAAATTTATAAAGAGTGGAAATGAGTAGTGGAGATTTAATTGAAGTTTAAAATGTGTAGTAATTGTTGAATAATTGTCAAATCATGTTAGGTGAATTTATAAATTACAAAAATAAATTATACCAAACAAACTCTTAATTCATGATTGACTAAGCGTCTGGTTAGAGTTTAGATTATAATCTGGATTATAATATGATATGTGGAATCATTTTATTTGTTATTTTTGTAAAAAGTAAACAATCGCGGCTTGACTTTTATTTTTTGATTTTTTGAAAAAATGAAACTAATAAAATAACATCGTATGGTAGATTATAATCCAGATGTCTAACCAAACACATTGTGAGTCTAATCGTGTTTTATCAATTATTATAGTGATTTGTGAATAGTAAAAGGATTACATCCAATGCTTTTCATGGGTGCGGCATACATTGTATGTGTAATACATAACCACACAATAGTTAGGAACCAACAACCATTTATAAAATAGAATTTTATTATAATTAAAATTAAATTTAAAATTCATATTATGTAAAAGCATAAAAAGTGACATGTGTATATAATAATAAGATGATGTGTAGCTTAATTTTAAATTTCATTAGTATACACATGTGTCACTTTTTATGTATTGCTTTTTTTTTTTTTTAAATTCGCATGGAGTGAATTTAAAATTTAATTTTCAATTATAATAGTATTTTATTTAAGTTGTTTTTTTTTTGATCAAGTATTTTATTTAAGTTGTTAAATAGTCCTTAAAATTTTAATAATTAAATATACATATATATTTAACAGTACAAATAAGTGTAAAGATCTTTACCTATTAAAAACTAAGCCGTGATAAAATGTATGCATATATTATTATATTTAATTAACTAGTAAAACCACCCGTGCGTTGTATGGGTAGAAAAACATATTAAAATACATTATTAGATAGTTAAATATAAATCTGTAATATTTACACCCTGTAGAAAATATAAAAACACAAATATATATTAATTTATCAATAAGATTGATGAACTTAGTAATCGTAAAATTCATGATCGTTTAAAAGACAACATACATTCTTACATATAATTCTTCGTACATATATATAATAATAGAAATAATACATATTACTCACCTCATTTTAAAAAATCATAATAAAACTAATAAATTAAAAAAATAAAGTGCATTAAAAAATTTAAATAACATTAAACTCACCAATATATATAGTAGAGATGGTGAATCAACGAATTATGATGGATTAGAGTTTGTTTTAGAGTTGACGTTTTAGATTTGATATTTTCATTTATTAGTGATAAAGAGTAACAAACAAAATAAATAGACAAAATAGTTAAAATTTAATCGTTAAACTCAATGGTCACATGTTCAAATCTTCATCAGGTTCTTTCACAAAATTTTTTATTAAAAAGAAAAGGAACAGTTATCGCAAAATTTATCAAATAAAAAAGGTGGGAAAATTGCGATACAAAAGGTACTGAGACTTAAGTGGATTAATTAATATATAGATATAGATTTTAAGATCTATTAAGGATTATAATTGAAACCTAATGTAATCCGTTATAATCTTACACAAGTGATATGTCATATTTTTGGGTGTCATTATTTCTAATTATGATAGATTCAAATTATAGTCTCGTTCTAGGACTAACACTTTAGCAATATCTATCCACGTGGAGGTAGGCTCTATTGATCTGACAACTGATATTTACTACCTCCTTTGTCCTATAAAATTGATCTCATGTAATTTTTTATATAGTTTAAGAAAGTCCAATTAATCTTCACAATGTTTGGCAACCATTTTAATTTTATCTCGATTTATCAACCAATTTAAATATCAATTTTTAGACATATGACAACACTACATTTAACCACATATTTGATGTGATGTGAACTCTTACATCATTTTAATCATTTCCTCTACATGGCATAATTATATCTCGACACCTATACAAAATTTGTATTTTAAATCTATTTAAAAACCTATTCAAATTTACAGGGTTACCAAACGAACCCCCTGTTGAAAATTGGAATTTATAAACATTTTTTTTAATATGTCTCTAGATTTAGTTGTTATTCAATTTTATTAGTTCTTCTTTATGAATATCAATATATATTAAATAGATGTACATAAGAAAATTATTTTATAGAAGTTCAAGTTCGATTCCCCTATATGGGAGTTTGTTTACATTTATTGTAATTTATAGTTCTCTGTATAGATGTTTGTACTATTGCTTTATTTGGTATAATGGTGATTTCTTTGCAATGTATTTCAGTGAGACATATCGATGCGCAGTTGTATTTCTACAATGCAGAATGAAATTGTACTTAAAAATAGGGGCACATAAAAAAATAAAAAAATAACTAACAATATTGAAATAAAAACAATGGCCGATGGAATTTAAACTTTTGATTTAAAAAAAAATCCTCACATTTCAAACTAAGTCTCTGTTTGCAAACCAATTCTATGTATAAATCTTTACCACTCAATTTCACACTTCTATTTTTAAATAGAATTGGTAGGAGACCTACAAGCCGTTCACACAATATTTCCATTTTAAAATAGAAATAATTTGTTAGATATAGTTACTACAAAGAGAACTGATCTCTTTCTCCTGAGAGGAGATATATCATATAAAGCTTCCAACTCACATAAAGTGAATATCAGTTTTTCTATGGAACCACTATTAATTCTTATTAAGAAACCAATACAGTTATAAAATGTAAGAACTCCCAAATGGTTTCTTATTATTGCATTGGTAACTTAACAGAAACCAACATTGGTTGTGTAGAAAGAAACAGGTGGAGATCAAATGCAACCATGACACAGGTAAGATGCTTGTTGATGTCAAATTTGGCCTTCGACTCAACAAAATATAGATCTATTCGCGAGAAATTTGTATTTGGATCAACATACGCAGTAAATGTAAAAAAGCAAGAGATGTTTGTAATAAATGGAAGATAATAAATGCACCAAAGACAAGAAGAATGAGATTTAAGTGTTAAACCCATTCTCAGTTTCGTTTACCTTTATTTAGAGTATACATTTGTCATTTGCATGGGACAATGATTACATGCATTTAATGTCGAAACCACAAGAATGACGTAAGGGTCAAATTGATTGAGATTAAACCTACACTTTTTGACTAATGGCTACCTAAGCTATGCATGAGACAGGTAACCACCGCTTTACATTTAATGTTGGAGTCTTATCAGCTGCAAGTGATAAGGTTTTCCATGTGGGTTTCCAAGCTACTGCTTAGTTGGCATGCTCGCTAGGTCACAGCTTCAACCTATGCGTCCTAAACCGCGGAAATGATGGAACAGAGGTTCGTTCCTCAGGTCGCTGAATCCGGTGTCAAGATTTTCTAGTTTTTAGGTTGCCCGGTCGTCGAATTTAGATGAGGCGCTCGGGGCCCTCTCTTAAGACCCTATGACCGTTGATCTCTGTTAACCATTGACCTTTGTTGACTTCATGACTCGGTGGCCACAAAATACCTCCTCAAGATCACTGTTCTTGGACCTCAGGATTAGCAGCCTTGAAGGGTTGCTGGCAGTTCTCTTCGAACTTTTGCCACATGAAATCAGACTCTTTGAATTTTGAAAAGGTTGGAAGGGCATACGTTGCCATATGTCAATCATCTAGTGAAATGGGGTGTTCTAGGGGCTTAAAGGCTATAAACATTAATCTGATTGATGCTCCTTTGTTTTTGAATGTTACACGCGGCCGCCATCCTTACATGTTCTCCAAGCCCCGATTTATATCCTTTTCTCCTCATCTCTTTTCCCCTTTCGCTTATGTTTATTCTACAATCAATTTTGAAGAGGTTTTAGTTACCAGTTTCTCCAGGCTTCCTTTTCACATCGGAATCTTTACCGGTGTTTCTCAAGACTTCGCGATAATCTTAGCACAAAGGTAACTATCGCTTCTCTCTATTTTTTAGGGAATTTTATCTGCATAACCTATCGGAACCCTTGATTAGCTTCTAGAACCTGTGGGCTTCATGAAATGGAGGGTAGAGAGAATTTTCTTTCAGAGAGTGGCATAAGCGAAGAAGTTGTGGTGGATATAGAGTGGTCTACAGACGAGGAGACAACAGGGCCCATGACAGAACCGGGGCCGGAGGTCCAGTTTGAATGGATCGATGATGATAGTAAGGAAGAAGATGAGGAGGAGGAGGTGAGTTCTAGTGGAAGGCTTCCAGTGGCTTTTATTTGTGATAAAGACCTGCCGTGGGTATATGAGTATATTCTTTCGAAGGTAAAGGAGAATGATCTGCATGCGATAGGGTAAAACTATCGTGTTCTTAACCACGTAGCACTGTGGGTCCCCTGTGAAGGGGAGCATGCTCACTGTCCCCCGAGGGATGCGTGGCAGCGAGTACTAAGTTGTTTAAGGCCGGTTTTCGCGTTTTACTTCCATGTCGTGTAACAAGGCTACATAGATCTTGGAGAGTTGCCTCTTTTCAAATTACTCCGGTGAGTTGGAGGATTGTAATTAGGGTCTCTACTCTCTGCGGCGCAAATGCTAGGGATATCCGAGCGAAGGACTTCAACTCATACTATGTGCTAAAGGCCTTGCCATCTGGGAGAGGATGGTTTCATATAGCTGCTCAACCTAAGTCTGGGACCTTGAACCTCTGGGAAATCCTGGTGAAAGGGGCATCTGAATTAGGTCCCAGCTGGAAGGATAGCTGGTTTTGGGTGAGCGTGAGTAGAGGAGTCCGTCGATTCCTTGCGATGAGGACACGAGAGTCTCTATGATTTACATGCAGCCCAGTAAGTGATACTTCAATGAAAATATTTTCCTTGAGCTGACGAACTGAGAGTTAACTATGTTTCCTTTCTTATCAGGTGTTGATCAAGAGAGAGGTCGTCCGTTGGGTTAGCAAGCAGAGATCATCACCTAGCTACCAGAACATGGTCGCCATATTGTTAACCTAACATACGAAGATATTTCGGTGAGTATCGAGCTATCTGTTCCCTAGTCCGAGTATATCTCCCAAGATCCCAACAACTATAAGCTGCTGCTATCCTTGTAGGTTTAGTATTGCCTTTCTGACAACCTATTTTCGAAGATTTGAACGACTAGACACTTTTCTATTTTCAGGAAAAAAATATCTTCTGAAGGACCATAGGCGGATTGTTCAAGAGGCCGAATGGAAAAGAGCTGTGTGGAAGAAAAGGAAAGCAAAACACGACAATGCCGAAGATATGAGGACTGCTGAGCAACTTGCTAAGGTTTTGAGAAGGCAAAAGGAGAAGAAGAAAATGAGACAGTACAAGGCTGCTGGAAAAAGGCCCAGGATAGCTAATGATACTGTCGCTCTGAGTGACCTGGTAATTGATAGTTGGCCATCTGGGAGTCGCCGGCTAACTTTCCCTAGCAGGTCCTGTGTCCCTTGTTGCCAGAGAGGAGCGACCTGGTAATGGGCCTCTTGATCTGCTAGATGAGGACCTTTATCTCCTGGTGGACCCAATTCATTGGGCTGAACTGGAGAAATTATAGGGCAAAAAACCAAAAGCACTGCTCAAGTTCAATTTAGCCGAGAAACCCTTTTCAGCCATAGTCCCGGGAATGCCCAGGACTGTCACAGACGCCATGAGCAACGTGGTGCAAAGTTGGTCTAAGAAGTGGGAAGGCTTTCTGTTAACTCAGCGATGGCGGAGCTCCAATAGGCCAGCGTTGCGATGCGAGCTCAGTCGGTTATCTTGGATGAGCATGTTATGGCCTGCATGGGGCACTTTATTGGGGAGAAGAAAAAGCTCTTTGACCAGGCGACTGAGGCCAACAAGGCCAAAGAGGAGGTGGAGTTGGCTCGTAAGGAGAAAGAGTAGGAACTTCATGTTTCTAGGGGGAACTGGCTGATTTGCAGAATGAACTGGAGGGCTGGAAAAAGAAGAGTGAGGATCTGGATACTCAATTGGCGATGGAGAGGTCAAACCATGAACGGGCCCTGAGAGAAGCTGAGAGCAGAGTTGTCGCCGACAAGCTCATTGGATACAAAGAGGTAGTTGTGAGGTAAAACGCCTCTAAAGAATACGATAGTGCTACTGCCGGCCTTTACTATGAGACGACGAAGGAGATCCTTAGGGTGGTCCTAAGGAAGCGCCCTGAGAGTGATTTGGCCTTTCTCAAAAAGCAAGTTGTCAAACTGAAAGAAGATTGCGGCTACATGAGCTCTGATGAGGAAGAAGATGAGGAGGTTGAGATCGTATCTCATTCAGACACTCCTGTTCCTGCTGGAGGGGGAATCGATGTGCCAATCCTTGTCAGGGAAGAGTAGGCCTGGGCATCGTTTGAGTTGGATCAGGTTTGGGACCAACCCGACCCGACAATGAGTCGGGTTGGCTTTTTTCGGACCAGAGCCGACCCGGTTCGTGTCCAAAACCTGAGTCAACACAACTCAACTCGGGTTGAGTCGGGTTGACTCAGGTTGGCGGTTTTGGCCAGCTCCAGCTACAGAGCTGGCCTAAAAAACCAACAAGGCGCAATTACTTATTATTTTCCTTTTTTTTATTAATTTTAAGTTTTTAACAATAAAGACCCAATTTCCAAAAGTTGGCCCATTTGGTGCAAAAATATATTCAAGCCTTTCAGCCCATGTTTTACCCTAATTAAGTTTGTACGTTTTTTTGTCTTCCAAGTTCCATGAACTTTTTATGTGTTGAACAAAAAAATTCAAAACCAAAATCAAAGAGGAGAAAATGGGCCACGACAACAGCACAAAATGGAAGGCGATGGCTGCAGACTCAATAGCACACATAAAGGGCGATGGTGGCAGCTACGACCTACAGCGGGCGTGTAGTCGACGGCATTAGCATAAGGAAGCAGCGGCGCAACCCAGTGAAGCGATGGCGGCGGCGGCGACGAAACCTAGAGACGCGACGGCGGTGGCCAATTGAATCTAGGTTCTAACCTTCTAGGCTTGAGAGAGTGAGAGTGACAGTAAATGTGCAAAAGTGCTTTTTTGAAAATTCTTGAACTTTTGTCAAAGATCTTGGCTCTTCTATTGTAATGAGTTGCCTTTTTTCCTTCATCTTCATTTGAATGCCTTTGCCTTAGTAAACAAAGTGAAATTGTCAATGAAATTGTGAATGTTTAATGGATTGCTAGAAGCCGGATCCTCTGAGGTACGAATCTGTTGAAGGAAGAAAGGAGTGAGCAAATTTGCGACTTTTACAACTTAAAATAAGGAACCTTAAAAAAATATAAAAATAAAATAAAAAATCAGGTGAACCGAGTTTTTTCGGGTTGGAACTGACTCGGGTGGACCGGGTCGGTTCCATCGGTTTTTGACGGGTTCAGTCATTGAACCCGTCGTCCAAACTGAACTGGTTCGGGTTCAGAGGTTTAAAGCCGTCACCTGAACCGGTTTTTCAAAAAACCGATTCAAATCGACCCGGTTCAGATCAATTCGGCAGATTTAGCCGGGTTGCACGCCCACCCTTAGGGAAGAGGACGAGATTCCTGCTAGAGGTGGAGAGTGTGTAGAGGCTACTGTTTCTGCCGCAGAGGTCGAGGACACCGCTCCAGCTGGGAAGAACGTGGTCTCATTCTTTGAGGACCACGATTGAAGTTTTTGTAATCCAACTCCTTTTGCTACTTGTACTCTTTGATGAATAAAAAAGTTTCAACTGTTAGTTCTTTTTTATTTTGTGCTTAATTAACTTACCATCGGTCATTCTTGCCTAGCAAGGGGCTAGTCTTTACTTGTGCCCATTCGTAGAAAGCTCCAAACAATTTTTAGACCAAGTGTTAGGACGCTGTAACAAGAAGCTTGTTTTAGCCTCAAGTCGCGTACGCGTTGGTATAATTAATTAAGTATTTGTCTAAGTGCGGGCCCATCTGACTTGCAATTTTCTTTGATTTGTTCTAGATAGAACTTTGGGCAATTTGCCTCCAAGTGTCAGGTCGCTTAGGAAGGAGCTTGTCCGAGCTTTGGTCGCAGAACCTTTTACTTGAGCGTGGAGTCGTTAACTAAAAGCTTGTTTTAGTCATGGCTTCTGAGCAAGTAAGGCGAATCTTTTTAGTCGAGTGTTAGGTCGCTAGTTAGAAGCTTGTTCCAACCTTGGTCGCGGAACTTTTTACTCGACTGTTGCAGATTTGCCTTGTATCCAGATTGAAGGAGGTATTTCATAAGGCAAATAGACATTTGTCATTTAAGATATCAATAGTTAGGTTGCAAAATCATGCCTTTAAAAATTTTGAGCTCTTATGGGCATGTTAATTTATCAACTATGACCTGACAGTTTACGACATTAAAGGTTGGAGACTATACAAAATTTAGAGTTGGTACCCGACTTTTCATCTTTTCCCCTTTTTTGAGCGTTCAACCTTCCACCGGTGTGTCTGTCTCTTGTATGTTTCTTATTCTGCATCACGATTTTGACCTCCATGCTTGAGGGATGCTTCCTCTTCAAGGACTGGACGAAGGTGTTCGTCTGGTCCTTCTTATGATCGGTCTTTGCTCTTCCGATCTCTCTAGCTTATATACTGGTGAGGTCGCTGGTGGCCTGATTTTTTCAATCATGCCCCCTGCCTTCTAGTCAGTTGGTGATTTGTTACGTATTCTCTCACGTATCCTTGTTCGATTAGCTTCTCGATCTCCTGTTTGAAATGTCTGCATTCGTCTATATCGTGACCCATACTCCAGTGGTAGTTGGAGTACTTGGACTGGTCAGAGTCCTTCAGCGGTTTCTTTATATAGGTAAAGTTGGATGATAAAGATATGCTCAACAGAAGCGTTGAGCTTTGTGAAAGGCCTAGACAAGCTGGGTGGCTTCTCGCTTTGTCACAGATCCTTTTTGAACCTTTGGTCCTTCTTCTCATCCTTTGATGATTTTTCAGACTGCGAGCTCCCTTCAATGGCTTCTTCAGCACTTATGTATTTGTCAGCTCTCCTCAGAAGCTATTTATAAGTACTTAGGGGTCCTCGTGCATGGCCCACAAAAACGGGTATCTTTGTAAAGGCCTGACTTGACCACTGTTAAAAGCGATTCATCTGCCACCTTTTCCATTGTCATGACCTGCCTATTGAAGCGGTCTAGGTAGCTCTTGAGTGGTTTGGATTTTCCTTACTTAACGGTCTTAAACATCTTTTTAGGTGTGGCCCTAGGCTTCGACTTCATAAGTTGGGATGCGAATTCAGAGGAGAGCTGCTCCCAGCTGTACACAGATCCTGAAGCTAAGTAGCCATACCAAGTCTGGGCGTTTTCTTCTAGAGTAAGTGCGAAGGCTTTACACATGATAGCTCCTATCGCATTCTGGAGCTCCTTCCAAGACACATATCAGTGAAGGTAAGAGATTGGGTCTGACGGAGGTTCATTTTTTAGGGTATGACGGCCTCTCAAATGGAGAAGTCAAAAAGAGAAAGCCTCACCTACAGGCTGTCAACTCCCTTTCCCTTGGATTGTTTCTATTCGAGGTTGTTCAGTCATTTCCTCAGCTCATCCAGCTCGTAGATTTGCTGGGGAGCTGGTTGGTGGCCTCGAGGGGTCTTCAGAGGCGAGCTCGATGCATGGCTTTCGTGGTGAATAGGCGTTGGACTTTTTCTCCTCTTACTACGCTCGCTTGCTCGCAGGAGTTCTGGCGACCTAGGCCTTCTGGGACTTCACTAAGGACGGGGTGCTAGCCTTGTGAACACACTGTTTCCAGTCGCATTTCTAGAGAGAGCAGGTACAGCCCTCGTATTAGAGGCTGGCTGACTAGAGTTTTGCATCGGAGTGAAGCTCAACCTTCTCCTAACGTGTTCTCTCAGAGGATTCATCCTCGTTGGGAATCTTTCAACATTTTCAGCATGCCAAGAGGAGTCGTCATGTGAGAATTCTGTCATGTGTTATTAGAAAGCTAGACTTCTTCGGCGAGGGCCTTCACCTATCACCGGAGAGTCTCTATTTCCGTTTCCTCCACCTGCCGTGAGAGACCGGCTCTGGCTGTGCCTCGATTCTTTCAAAATTTGGGAGGCAGTCTGAAATTGTTGCTTCTTATTCTTTGGCTTTCGGAGTGTCTTCAACTCATTTCCTTTCGTTGGAAGTTTGATTTCAGCGGACGTTGTTTTTACACAGTTTTTTGTACTTTCTCACAGATGACACAAATTTGTCTGACGTCAAATTTGGCCTTCGACTCAACAAATAAGATTTGTATAGGTAGTTGAATAACAATAATTAATTAGGGGCACATATGAAAATAAAATAGTAAATACATGTTCAATATGGTAAGTGGACTATCTTTTTGGAACAAACGAAAATGGAATAGTGGACTATCTTTTTGGAACGGCGGGAGTATATACTATTAGTGTTTGCCCATCTTCCGTTGTAGGTACTCATGTGTCATTTCTTCCCATAAATTTGTAATGGCCACTAATTGCAACTTATTTATATATTGTACTCCTTCCTTCCCACAAAGATATTCATCTTTCACTTTTTACATAGATTAAAAAAAGTCATTTAATGTTATTAGAAATGTACAATTTAATAATATATTTCCTAATATTCTGTTTGATTTATTTAATATGTCACTTTAATTGTTCTTTGTTATTGATTACTATACATCTAAATAAGGGTATATTAGAAAATGAAAAAATTAACTTAGAAATGGAGAATATAATTCGAGACGGATAAAAAACGAAATGAGAAATATCTTATTGGGAGGGAGGGATTATGACTTTGATCTTTTGAAAAATTATTTTCACGGTCATTAAAGAAGGTATGGGTGGTTGAAAAGTAAAAATGTGTGGTTTGAATAAGTATTGTAGTGGATAAGTTCTCACATTTCAAGTAGGACTAAGAGAAAAAAATTTCTGTACTTCATAGATTCCCAATACTCAGTACTCGGTCCATTTATTTTTGCCATTTAAATATTTTGAGACTCACTTGACCCTTTTAACACTCCCACAAACTTAATTCAATGTTAGCCACTAGCACTTAACTATAACCTAACTTTTCTTATGTTATTTATAATTATGATAATTTTATTTTTGTTTTTATTTCAAAAAAAATTCAACTATTTACTAAATTCAACAATAGTACATTGCTAAGACATTGGACATTTTCAATATCAACTTCTACAGATTCTCATTTCCTCCCCCCTTTTTTCTTGAGGAAATGGATTCGCATTATCTCTTTTACATATTCATGTCTATCATCAATTTTAGCATTATTTTTTAACTAATATCATTAAACAAAGTTATTGTGCCATCTATATTTATATTTTTGTGTTTTATCTTATTTATTTATTTATTTATTTATTTATTTATTTATTTATTTTTGCACGCATTTATATTGTAACTTGAAAATAATAAAATGAAAATAAAAGATAATTATGATATAGCTATTCTAATCATATTTTCAACTTTTTTTTTTTTGAAAGAAAATCATATTTTCAAAGTTGAATTTAATAAATAGTTGAATTTTTTGAAATAAAAACAAAAATAAAATTGCCATAATTATAAAGAAATGAAGAAAAGTTAGGTAATAGTTAACGGTGCTAGTGATTAACATTTAATTAATTTAGTAGGATTGTTAAAGGGTCAAGTGGGTCTCAAAATATTTGAAATGGCAAAAAATAAATGGATAGAGTACTGAGTATTGGATACTCATGAAGTATAGAAATGTGAAGTCTCGAGTTTAATTGCGCATAATCCTCCCTATTTTCCCTCCTTCCTTTTATCAACAAAGAAAAGTGAAGGAAATGACGGAACACATGCAAAATTAAAGAAAAATGTAGTTGAAAATATCCAACTGATGTGTTTAGCAACTATAAACTAATTTGATTCTAAACTTATAATTTAAAATTGTCCTTAATTGAGGGTAGAGATAGAATTTCATTTCAACGTAAGCATCATTTTCTACGTTATAGATTGTTAGTAAATAACTCACGGTTGTAGTTCCGGCTAAAATGAAAGCTAATTGGATGTATAAATAAATAATTTCATATTATTCCTTAACAACGATGAAAGTTATTTGAGATTTAGGCAGAGAATTTATAAGAACTATGAATGATTGAATGAAGAAAAATAGGAACTTAATTATGAAAGTTATTTGAAATTCGTTTAGAGAATTTAGAAGAAATATGAATGGTTGAACTAAGAAAAGTTGAAACACCGGCGGTCGAACAAAGAAGGCATAGAAATCGCAAAGCTCACAATTCGCACAAACTTCCTAGTCTTATAACTTTATTCTCTTTTTATCTTCAACCATCACCAACCACGTATTAAAGCATGCCAAATGAAAAAGTTATGATTACATATCTCATATGTCGGGAATGAAAATTAAATGAAAATTACAGTATTGGGGTGGAACTTGCGGAAAAATACTATCTACAAGCGTTCCTATTATTTCCTTCTTACTACGACATATAGTATTAAATTGATTAGAAACTCCAATCTCTAACATGATCATGGAAATAAAACAAAGTAGTCAGTAGAGTTCATAATAATACATAAGAAAGAAACATAAAGGAATTCATTATGCAAACAATAATTAGAAAAAACCATTCTCTCTGCCACATTTAATTGCATCATCAAACATCTCCTCAAGTCCATATTTGAACCTGAAACCTGTATCCAAGAGTTTCTTTGATGAAAGACTACCAAATTTAATAGTTCTGTCTATTAAATCCCAGCAAAGAAAAAGGCACTTGGTGTTAAGAATTGAATAATGTATGCACAGCATAAAATGAGTTAATTAATTAATTAATTGTAGGGTATAAAACTTTAGTCATATTAGGTTTGTATGGGCCAACAACATAATGAGTCAATTAATTAATTAAACCAGTTTAAACCCGAACACTTGGAACAATTAGGGTAAGTCGAAAAAGAAATATAAATTAACAAAGTTGTCACGTCTCTTACAATGATATCTCATCACATAAATAAGTTAAGAGGCCAGGAAAGAAGGGCAAGGCTTTTATAACTTACTCTTCAACATGTCGTACTTGAAATTCCGGGTACCTCGAGGAAATAAATTCAGCTAACTTGTCTATTGTAATCTCAAGGGCAGAGCAAATGTACCTCCCTTTTGCATTAGGATGCTCGAAAAGGAAAATGTGTAGTCTAGCGACGTCGTCTGTGTACAAAGGGGACAACTTCAGAATACTTTACCATCTCCTTGGATCCTACAAATAAGGAACCATGAGAGGTTGATTGCTCTACCGAACTTGATTTCCCACCGTGAGACACCCACATATACGTTGTCTGATAATTTCGCACCATGTGTGCATGTAGCTATCCTGCTAGACGAATCATGCGAAATCATTATTAAAACTTGACCTGTGAATAAGTATGCAAGCATGCTACTAATTCGAGTAGTTGTGAAGTGTGTACAGGGGCAGATTTGGGCTTGGGCCACCCTTGGCCCGGGCACACCCTAATTTCTGGCTTGGTCCAGTAAAAAAAATTTTTTTTGGTCTTTAAGCTAGGGGTAAATAAAATTGAGTCAGGGGTAAGGGAATTTGGGCTATTGGTAATCCAACTAGAGAGCTCAATAATAACCGGCCCAAGAAATCCTAATCCTAATTCAGAAAATCTGGCCCAATAATTACGATCGTGCCTTGTGTTCCTAAATCCTAATTCAGATCATCAGATTGAATGAAATCCCTATTTCGCAAATTCAAGCAAGTAGCAACCGACGAACTCACGCAATCTGGCTACCTCACACGCCGCACCGCGCGTCGCACACTGGCGGAAACCCTCTGGCATAGCAGTCCGGCGCTGCTTCTGCGTTCTGCTGCTCTGCAATCTGCATTCTGCTATTCTACTTCGCCACTTCGATGCTTAGCCGCTTGCTTCCAATTCCAATTTCATCTCCATTCTCCAGTCCTGCAGCTTGTCCATGCTTCTAGATCTACCGTGCGACAACTAATGGCCAAACCAGTGGCACACTAGCGGCAGAATTCGGCAGTTGGCTGACGACTTCAACTTAACAGTTCATTTGAAGAATTAAAGATTGGAGACTTTGGAGTTTAGAGACTTTAGACTTTGATTCTTTGAATTGAAGGTAATTTCAAAATTATAACTTCTAAATTCTAATTCAAATTTTAAGTTCTAATAGTCAACAATTTAATATGGAAGATTGGAAATTGAATACTTGATTTAATGAATTTTAGATGTTGAATGCTTTAACAATTTTGTAGATTGAAGATTGTGGTACTTACTACTTAGTGCTTTGTGAATTGCGGTGCTTTGTACTTTGTAGATTGTGGTATTTTGTGTTTCAACTGTTGTAGTTGTTGGCTTGTTGCTCATAGATTTATACTTTGGTAACTTGGTTATTGCAGTGGTTGCCTTTTTGCTCATAGGTTATTGGGAGGTTTAAGTGAATTGAATGCCCTCAATTATTCATTTAAATGAAAATTTTTCTATTTATTCTATTGAATTACATTGATTCTATAGATTACTTTAGTTGTTATTGAATTACTTTGTGCTTTGGTAACTTAGTTGTTGTAATTGTTGATTTGTTGCTCATAGATTATTGGGAGATTTAAGTGAATTAAATACCCTCATTAGTTCATTTAAATGAAAAATTTTCTAATTTATTCTGTTAAATTACTTTGATTCTATATATTACATTATGATCACACAACAAAATAGATATAGAGTCTGTGATAGGCAAATTCAGGGGCGGAGCCTATTAAGGCCCAGCGCAGTCCATGGACCACACTGAACCTTGGGCCGGCCTGTTAACTTTTAACCTGGACCGCACTAAAATCCAAAACCAAGAAACCGACATACAACTTAAATATTCTTTTTTCTATGCTCAAAATATTTTAATTGATATCTTAGACTCAAAAATCAGTTAGGCCGTCTAAATTTAAGCCTTTGGTAAAGTCTTAAATTCATGTATCCAATCCTCTTTTATAAAATAAGCTCTTAACTCCTTTTACTTCATAAATCAATGTGGGATTAAAGCCTAACCGTAGTCTTAAATTCATATATCAAATTCTCTTTTATAAAACAAGTCTTAACTCCCTTTACTTCATAAGCCAATGTGGAATTACCATTTTTAATTTTTTAATTTATTATTATTTTTTTATAAAACAAAAATTTTGTGTATTGGTTCTGAGATTATAAACTAATGTGAGTAATGGAAAATAGAAATGATAGTTGGGTGACTTTTTCACTAAAATTTTCAACCACACTGAATAAATTTTCTGGCTCCGCCACTGGACGAATTTGCTGAAGTAAAAAATCTTCAGGTTCAATTTACTTTTTAACCTAATACTAACTATTGATTTGTTAAATAATTTTTATAATATACCTAACATTGTGTGCTCTTTTGAAAAAATATTATTTATATAAATAAGTTTTTGATATTTTGACCCGATTAGGGGTAATGCGACGTGCGGCTCTGTCCCTGATTGTGTACCACCATTTCATGAAAATTGTGCGCGGATGATGCCTCTAATTTCAAAATAAACATATACGAAAACTGAATAAAGAAATGTTTCTTCGTTAACAACTCAAGGTTTTGGACAAAGAAGTTCACGGCAGAAGTGTAAAAACATACCGGTGATCATCGACAATGACGAACCCACAGAGCCAGGCAAGGGAGGACAGATGAAAGGGCCGTGTATCCAAGGCGGAATTACAGTCACAAGCTCCAAAGAATGTTTCTCTGCGAATTCTAGAGCGGCCCTTTCCGTTAACGTCTTAGCAACGCAATACCATGCTCCTAACGTTCGAACATAGTCGATATCGGTCCACAAGTTCTCGTCCACCACCACCAAATCCTTTTGAAACATAACCGTGGCAGCACTCGATGTGTACACTACTCGCTTCACCGTTTTCGCGTCGAGGCAAGCCTGAAGAATGGCTAAAGGGCCCCTGACTGATTTGTTGATCAACATCTCTTCAGTTTCATTTTCCCCGAGAAGGAATTGATGAGCGACATGACATACTCCAATGCATCCTTCGATTGCGGGAGAGAAACTACTGGGCTCGCCGAAATCGGCCTGGAGAATCTGAAGCCTGTCCGACGAACCCGGAAGGCTCATGAGGAAGGTAAGATCTTTGTTGCTGTCTGCAGAATATCGAAGAATTGGAAAGTTTTTGGCAATTAGGTGCTGAATTTGGGGTCTGAATCTAGAGATGATATTTTTAATGTTAACAGTCCAATTATAAACTAACCTTGAGGATTGAATCTGACGGTGGTGTTGACGGAGTAACCATGTTGAAGAAGCCTCTTCACTAGCCATGAAGCCACAAACCCAGTTGCTCCAGTTACACATACTCTTCCCCTGCTTTCCCCTTCCATATCTCTCTCTCTCTCTCTGAGCATATGGTGAGGGAGGAGATGGATGGGGAATAAAAGTGGGAGGTGGAGCCTGAATTCCTGATGTGACCCCCCACCAAGAATCCCCCACTTCCCGGAAAAATTTTCTCAAGCATCTACTCTATTCTCCGTAATTAAAGGGCATCAATTTGTTCTTTATTTTTTACTCTTCAGCGCACATATAAATTCTTTTTTTTTTGTTTTTTGGTTCTTTTTTTTGATCCGTAGACATATAAATTAATTAATTTGTCTGTGCATTGTACGGAAAACACATATATATGTTTAAAATAAACTAAAATAAAAAGTTAATTAAACGATAAAAAATAAAAGTGATATATATTCATCGACTGGATTACTCAAAATAAAAATTAATTAAAAGAAAAATATGTATAACTACTTTCACATTTGATATTCGAGGTTAATTGATCGATTGCTGGTCAATATATATGTGTAATATTTTGAAAAAGAAAAATAGCACAATAAAAGCAATGATATCTTTCCGTCGCGTATCAACACTTATATTATGAAAAGAATAATAAACAACATTAAACAAATGAGAATTTACATTTCTCCAATAATGTTAAATACATGGTATAACAGAGATAAAACAAAAACTTCATAGATAGAAAATGGTGTTCTCCACAATTATAAGCATACATTTCTAACAAAGATAATTCTCTCGAACCACAAAAAAAAAGTCAGAAAGAAAAGAAAACACCATTAATTTTTAAAGAGTAATGCTATTTAGCACTACTGATATTTGGTACCATATTAAAGTGACATTCAATAATAAGTTAAATCAAGTGGATCTTTTATTAATGCATTTAATTTTATTTATCATTCAATGACACATTAATTGTCACATAGACTGTTGTTAAGTACCACTGGTGTTACATAGCATTATTCATTTCTAAAACAGTTAGTTTTGGAAAACCAACATAAGCTATGTCGCTGTGAAATATGGTAATTAAAAAAAATATCACCAGAGAAAAATAATAACCATTTAAAAATATGAAATTATTAGTCTAAATTTGCACACAAACTTGACAGAATAACAACCACGCCAATCATATATAACATAAGTCAAAAGTAATTATTCAATGACAATATAAAAAAAAATCACCAACATTAGATCTAATGAACCACGTGGATTACATTCTACTTAAATGGACAATTAGTGCTTAAATAGAGAGGACTTGAAGAACAGTAAAACAAATATTAGTATTACGAAGATACATGCCTACTGTGAAAATAAATGATCGCCGGAACATTTTCATGAATCGGGAGTTTTGTAACATAAAAGGAATTGGCCACCTCAAATGAATCATCTACAAAATAGTTATATCGAATAATATCAAAATAAAAAAAAAATCTAAACAGAGCTTGTAACATATAAAAGGAAAGAGATAATTACGAATTTGATTGTCGCACTTATCTAGTTAAACACAAAGAAAGAGATAATTAAGGATTTAATCAATATACTTACTTAGTTAAACGAAATTTAAAGTATCTTGAAAGGACAAAAGTTCCGCCTTAGTAGCTAGGAGATAATTAAAAATTACTATCCAAAATTTAAATATGTAATAAACAAAATTTTGAAATTTTTTAAAAAAAAAGAAAGATTAAGGTGAGCAGATAAATAAATTATTAAAAATTACTATGCAAAATTAAAAGATATAAAATCACGCATTTTGTAGGGAAATGTATAAGGGTAGATTATCGGAATAGATAGAGATTTTAGAGTAGTAAATAAAATTCTGAAAATTTCCCTAAAAAATAAAAAGAAGGATTTGGATTATGGATTAGGATTCGGGTCATATGAAGATTTAAAAAAAAAAAGATTTGGATTTGGGTGAACAACCATATAGATCCTAAGAGAAAATAAAAAAAGATTTGGATTAAGGTGATATGAAAATTTCAAAAAAAAAAAAAAAGAAAAAATATGAATATAAAATTAGACATAATTGACATCAGCTTGACATCATTATGACATTAGATTCTCAATTCCCATTTTGCTTGACATCATTATGACATTAGATTCTCAATTCCCTTAGATTTTCAACGTGAATCTCAATTCTCAAATGGGATTCACCTCCATTTGCCGGCAGCAAAATGGGGGATTCACCCCCGTTTGTGCTGCCAGCCGGAAATGGTAGCCATTTTGCTGCTATTTGCAGTAGAAATGAATCCCCCATTGTGCTGCTAGAAATGGTAGCAAAATTGGGGGGGGGGATTCACCCTAAATTTCTGTTGGAAATGGTGGCCATTTGACTGTCATCCCCCATTTCTGCCAAAATGGTTACCATTTTCTGCAGCATTTGTGCTCCCATTCGGGGGGATTCACCCCCTATTTCTGCTGGAAATTGCAGCAATTTTGCTGCCTTTTTTGGCAGCATTTGTGCTGCCCGAATGGCAGCACAAATGGGGGTAAATCCCCCAAATTTGCTATCATTTCCAGTAGCAAAATTGGGGGAGATTTACCTTCCATTTGTGGCTGTAGGAGAGGAGAGGAGAGGTGAGGCGGCGTGGGGGTGGGGTAGGTTGTGTTAGTTTTTAATTTTTTATTATTTTTAAACTTTGTTTAAAAAATTTAAAATGTCTCAGGAGTATAATAGTCTTTTTGTTAAAAATGTATAGAATAGTGTAAAAATAAATGATTTGTGCATATTTTTTAAAGATTGAGAGTTGTGGTGTGTCTTAAAAAAGTTGGGAACGAAACGAATTATTAACTTTAAGGTTGGGGACGATTTGTGAAATTAACCCTTTCTATGTGAATAAAAAGTTTTCGTGATATTTTAATTAATTAATTATTGAGCCTAATCGTAATTTTCCAATTCGATAGTGACTTGTGAGTGGTAAAAGGATTAGATCCAATGCTTTTCATGAGTGCTACATTGTATTTGTGATATATAATATTTGGATCCCACAACCATTTAAATAAAATAGAAATTTATTATAATTGAATTTAAATTTAAAATTCATGTTACGAGAAAATATAAGGAATGACATATATACATAATGACAAGACCATGCGAAACTTAATTTTAAATTTTATTAGTATGCACATGTGTCTCCTTTCATGTATTACTTTTTGTACTCTTACATGAAGTGAATTTAAAATCTAATTTTCAATTGTAATAGTATTTCATTTAAGTTGTTAAGTAGTCCTTAAAATTTTAAAAATTAAGTATATGTATTTGAATAAAAGTGCAAATAAATGTAAAGGTCTTACCTATTAAAAATTAAACCCTGATAAAACGTACGCGGATATTATTGTATATTTAATTAATTTTAGGATCCATTAAGCAGCCGACTATACTTGAAAATGAAACCTATTATAATCCGTTATAATCATACACAAGTGACATGTCATATTTTTGGGTGTCATTATATCTAATTGCGATGCAAGAATTTTATTTTATCTACATATATATGCGTGTAATACATGATACACATCTAAGCTATAAGTGTGGGGTATTTATAAATTAAATATTTGATATATATACACGTATACATAAGATCATGCACGCATGTAGGTAAAATAAAATTCTTGAATTAGAATAAATGATAGATTCAAATTACAGAGTCTTAACACTTTACACCATCTATTGAGGTCGAGGTAGGCTCTATTAATCTGGCAATTGACATTTACTACTCCTCCGTCTCATAAAAATGGCCACATATCATTTTTCACATAATTTAAAAAAGTGCTCTTCCGATCTCTTAAAAAAGTAAAATTTATAAATATTTTTTTCTAATATGTCCCTTCATTTAATTGTTATTCATTGTTTTTTTCGATAAGAAATTTGATCATTTTATTCTAAAACATCATTGCTTAGAATAGTAATAAGGAAATTAGGAGGCTCACCCATCAAATAACAAGAACGAATAGAAAGAAAACTAAATTTAGCTAAAGAATAAGCCGCATCATTCGCTTGTCTCCGCACAGTACTAATCTTGGTGAATGTAAACTTTCTCTTCATCTTGCCAATGAGGCCTGACCCATTTAGTTAGGGGGCTAGGTTGAGGTACTAATCCTACATTTTATTGTAGTTTGTATTCTCACTATACGTGGGTTTGTATTGTTGATTTTCTTAGCGCTCTACACGTTTGTGCTGTTATGGTACATATTTGTAATTATACTCAAAAAAAAAAAAAAAAACTGTCTTTTTCTCAATAATCCCAGCCACAATCGCACCCTCCTCCTCGCGAAGAGATTCCACGCCCGCTTTAACAGCGCTGAATGAGTCCGATTCCACAATACAGCTATGGATCCCCAGTCGATCAGCAAAGATAAGACCCTCCAAAATTGCCCGGCATTCTCATACGTGTGCGCTAACACTGCCATCAAAGACTATGGAACAGCAGCCAACAAGTGCGCCGGGATTGTCGCGACAAACTACTCCAATCCCACAATTGTTCGCACCTTATTTAGTCGCGACATCCACGTTAAGCTTATAGAGTCCCACTTCCGGCTTCTTTTATTTGTGCTCCATGCTAAAGCCATGCCAATCCCCCATGAGATTCC